>CAIGRP010039304.1:0-41033 GCA_903798385.1 Fraxinus cuspidata
CTTTTTCTTGTTATTAAATTTAGGCAATAACACGTGTTTACATTTTACACAAAATAAAAGCAATTTCACATATTAATTATTTGATATGTACTATTTGTATTTATATTAAAATATGTTGTAATTTAAGTTAGATTTGCTTATACATTAATTATATCTTTTCAACACATGAAAATCAGAATTTCTTTCGGGGGCAACCACAAACGGCCCTGTCCCCTTGACCCCCGCAATCTGACTGGGCAAGTCGATCCCCTCCTTTCGAGGGCATTGCCCCGATCCCGCAAAAAAAATTCTTGAAAATATGAGTTACACTCATTTGATTCATACTAAACAATACAACTAAAGAGATTCCCACAATACAATTGCAAACAGAAGTTGCCTTATCCCATGGTTGATGTGTTTGCATTGTTTTGCACTTACAATTTTCTTATGTGCTGCTTAGTAACTAAATTAGTAATGATTTGATCTTAAAGTCTATCATCATGTTTCTATAATAAATACTGGCATGTATTTAGAAAGTTGTTGTTCTTTCAACTGGAGTTTATGAATGAGTACAAAGAGATAATTTAGAGGCTACTGCAGACATTAATAAATGTTCGGAGAATATAACTAATGGACATAAAAAGCACAGAAAAAAGACGAAATACCATATCCAACAAAATATCCCGTATTTACCTAGCCGATGGGTAAATACCGTAAGATCATTATCAATATGCCTATTGATATTGGTTAATAGTCATACACCAGCTTCAATATGTCGATGAGGCTCTATGTTTGTTGCTTCAAACATTAAATTGTTGAAATCAAACACGCCTTAATTAAGAAAGTAATTATTCTACATAAATTTGACTCACCAAAAATGGAGCACTAAGTCAACTATGCACAATTAAACATTTGAAAACTCCACGAAAATGAATATTAGTCATACACAAAACACGTGGAAGAAAAATAAACATATAATAAATTAATGTTTGAACAAAATGGGGGTGGTGAAGCGCCAAGGCTCGCCGTGTGTGGCGGCGGCCGAAGCTTGCAGCCACAAGAAAGGGAAAATAGATTTTCCCATATAATTCTAAAAGCCTTGATAGGTTAAAGATTTTTGTTGTTTTAACCAAATTAATATTATTTTATTTATTTAAAATAAAATTATTTAATGGATTTTCTAGATATTTCGTAATTGTTATGGCAAAGTCGGGAAAATGTTTTTATCTTACACGAAATAAGTCAAATTCTGTGACCCGATCGATTATGAAAAATAAGAAAATAAGTTAGGAAAGGAATTCGTATGAATCCTACAAAATGTTTGAAAAATTATGTATGTAAAAGTTTCGAGTTCTACATAACGTGTAGATAAAAATAGAATTTGATCAACTTATAAGCAATTATATTTTTTGTCAAACATACCCTCTATTTTGTATTTTAAGTCGACTATCGACATTTTAAAACGAAGAAGAAAATGAACATTATAAACTAAACACGTGGAAGAAAAATAAATATATTAAAAAATACACTAGGGTTGTTAAGCAATAAATACTTTGACAAAAATGGGTGGTGCACGGCCAAGGCTCGCCGTGTGTGGCGGCGGCCGAAACTTAACACAACAAGAAAGAGTAAATTTTCCCAAACAATTCTAGAAGCCTTGTTAGGTTATATAATTTGGGAAATGGATTTATTTATGCTACTTGAAATAAGTCAAAATCATGACCTACTCGAGGACAAATGGTGTCCTTACATATATAAGTAAAAATTGAGACCACAATATCAAAAAATGTACATTAAAGACAAATATATCTTTCTATGCGGGTTTTTTAGAATTTTCGGGGCTTTTAAAGTTTATCTTACAAGAATAATGAAACCGGCCAAATTTAGCGGCCTAAGATATCCTGAGAGATAAGAAAGAAAATAAGTTGGGAAAGGGACTTTTTTTTTTACGATGTCGAATATTGAAAATTAACAACATTTCAAATTGAGGCCTAATTATCATTAGGTGGATTGTTTTATTTATTTGTTTAACTAACTAAAAGTAAGAATACTGTAGTTATTTTATATAAAAAAGTTGACATTTAACGATCAGCTAGATGGAAATCGTGTTGCTCACAAAAAAAACGTTAAGGACCAAAATTTGTTATTGATACCACTTTTCGTAAAAGGTCGGTAGTATCGCACATGGGCTACTTTTGAGAGGTAGAATATTAGACAATTATCCCAAATTATATATAATTTTTTACTTATTTCGACGATAAAGTAAAATTTATTTGTGGAAAGTAACTTTAATTACTTTTTCAAGTAATTGTCTAAAATAATTCGGTGATACAAAACTCAGAAGAAAATTTATTTTTTCTAAGCTTAGTCAAACAAGTTTCTCCTCTTTTGGTTAAACAAGGAAAAAAAGTGATTATATGGCCAATAAATTATGCAACATTACTCTGACCTTCCAAAATTTTTGCTTATAAGTCAATAATGTGAATTCTAAACTTCCACGAGGATAGACATTTTACCATACACAAAACATGCAATCCGATATTAAAAATTAATTTTAAATAAATAAAATTATAAAAACGGTATTGGAGTAGTTGGGAAATAATATATTTTGGAAGGGCGGTTTACGGAATTTCGGCCAAGGCTACAGCTCTTGTTGCCGGCATAACAAGAGAATGGAACGGACTAGGAATTTCGCAAAGCTTCTAGATTTTATTTTTTTATTGTTTTTATTTTTGAATAAATTATGCATTATTTTATATCTTCTAGATATATCAATTACGTCCAAGAGAATTATACTTGCTTATGTAGCAAGAGAATCATACTTCAAACTGTCAACTTGTTTATGTAGCAAGAGAATCATACTTCAAATGTGATAATAGTAAGTAAACTTCTCTTCAAGTGGGCAAGATAAGACTTCTCACTGCGGACAGAGAACATTGCTAATCTAATTAAATGTTACGTCTATTGCAATAAGGGATCAGGTTGCAGGCTTGCTTATGTCATAGAATAAACATTCATATCTTGATCGTCGAGACTCACCTAAATAAAGAAATGTCTCGACCGTCGAGGCTTGTCTGAACAAAGGACGAGACTCATCTCAGCGCAATTCCTACAAGTCGACTTTGATGTTAATGCATCAAGCCTTTGCATTAAAATGAAGCGTTCCTGAACAAAAATGTAATAAATACAAAACTATCACTTGACAATCTCCTATAAAATAGGTATTTGCACAATGAAAATGTGGGATTCAAATTCAAGGAATCTAAGAGGAAAGCTTATGGAGAAATTAAGATAAAAATTATGCAGTCCATTTAAAAAGTATTTTCGATTTTTTTTAGATAAACAATATATACAATTATAATTTCAATTATTATACATTGATTCTTTTTACAACAAATCAAAAATTTATTACGTATTCAATAAAATAAATGATACGATTCAATGTAACATTGAAAAAAACATATAATTTTATTATTGTATTGTTCAATTTTGTAAGATAATAAGTTATGAACGTGTATAATGATGATTAACATCACACCATTCATCAAAATGAGCTAGTTTAGCTCTTTTACTCTTATAATGATTAAAATGACACAATCATGGAGATAGAAATTAATGATTAACCTAACCATCCTCTCTACATCCAAGCATGTAATAATGAGTATGAAAATAAATATTTGAAAGCAAAATTTGAAATTATAAAATGATATTTTGTAGAAATTATTATATGCACTCGTATTGAACTACTTATAACATTTCCTTACTCGACAAATTTTGAAGATGTTAATTAGTACAAGTGAATTTGAACTTGCTAATATGATATTTCGTAGAAATTATTACATGTACTCTTATTGGACTATTCATAACATTTCTTTACTCAACAAATTTTGAAGATTTAATTAGTACAAGTGAATTTGAACCTATAAATATGATATTTCGTAGAAATTATTATATGCACTCTTATTGGACTGTTCATAACATTTACTCGCTCGACAAATTTTGAAGATTATTCATTAGTACAAGTAAATTTGAACTTAATTCTTTTCTAGAAATTATATATGCTTTCGTATTGGAGTATTCATAACATTTCATTTCTCAATAAATTTTAAAGATTATAAATTACTCATTAGTGTTTTATTTCTTGTTTTGTAGCATACTTTTGAACAATAGGTGACTCCTTTTAAGTACAACAATTACTTCTAATAAAAACAATATTTCCAATATTAATTCAATATAAAATATCAAATACTCGTAGCTCACGTGAATAAATTATGTGAAATAAATCTTCTAACAAACGCGGCATGATTCTTTTGACTCATATTACCTTGTGGGGGCATCTAATTAATTAGGTACTTGTCACCTACGTATATTCCATTCAATAATAAATAATTAACTTAGGGATTTGTTTGATTCCTGAACTTATAAGTATACTCGTGATTGGTCCCCAACCTTTAAAATATCAATATCTAACCACTAAAATTTATAATATATACCCCTTTAGTCCCAAAAATCGACCGTGACAGGTTGATTTGAAGTCCGTTAACTATCCAAAAAAGTTATGTATGGCTCATTTGAAGACAATCGTGGTCAACCAAAATATGAGTGATCAAACAACGCTGAATAAATACACTTCCAAAAAAGAGAGAAAAAAAAAATGCTCTCTTTCTTCTTTTAAAGAAGACTCATATTCGTTGGTTTAATCCTTTATTTCTTCAAGCGAAAGGAACATAGATAAATTCAGATCGATATTCAAATTGTCTTTTTGAATATTTTTCAATGTCCGACTATATTGACGAAACGCGAACAGTTGACAATCAATTCCACTTGGAAGGTAACAAGTTACTCATACAACATGTCCTTGTACAATGTTCAAGGCTTTCGGTGCCTAACGATGAACTAATCACGTCCACTGAATAGAAACATACGTGTTCATAAAGTATTTGGACTATTGACTAGCACATTTATAAGTTGACGGACGAACTAGGACCACTAGGTTTTTAACCCATGAAATAAATTTTATAGGGGGTGGGTTGGGGTGGGGTGGGGTGGGCGTAGGCAAGTAAAGCACTATCTTGGAGCCCACAAAACCCCATTTGCTCCACATTACAATGAGATGGAAAATTGCGCGCATGCATTCATTCATTATCGTTCTCATTCTTCAACTCATCCTTTGTCTCACTTTTTTGGAGTTTTTCTTTCTGCAGCCCGACAAGACAAATCACATTATTGTTCATAATTTCCACCGCACACGAAATCACACTCTCTTAATCATTTCTTATACGGAGTTCTACTCTAAATCCACCAGATTTTAGACATCAGTTTACAGGTAATGTATAGATTTCAAACAAAGATCCAATTCATCAGTGTGCAAGTATGGCGCTTTTTTTCACTTGTGTTTTGCCCCCCCCCCCCCCCCCCTTCCTTTTCTAAGCTCGCCTGAACAGTATTATTTTTTTTTTCTTGCACTTTTTCGATTATGAGATTTATCCACTGTAAGAGGAGATGCGTTACTGCATATGCGGTAGCATTTGAGCCTGGTTTTATGTTAATTATTGTGGGATACCTATTGTTTTATCCCCCCTTCTGGTAAATTTTCTCGGTTTTTTGTGTGTTTGTGAATTCTTTCTTTTTTCCCCTTTTATTGTGGGCTAGAGATTATGAATTTCTTATGCTTTTCATTGGTCGTACTCGTTTATCTTATCTCGACAATTATAATTTTTTGAATTGGGGCTTATTGGGATTCATTTATTAGGTAAATATGGGTTCTGCTTTTGATTAATGAAATTGAAAAGGTGGTTTGATATTTACGAGTCATTTTCTATTCTGGGTTTGCAGAAATGCTTAAATTTAGCAATGTAGTGCTTAACTAACTTACAAAATTATTAGAAAAGCAGATTTACAAAAAAAGTCTATGTCATACAACGAAGTAGGCCAAATGGATTACATGGAAGATGAGAGAGATGTGGTAGATTCCATGGATGAAATCGACGAGGAATACCATGCTGCTGAAGATGAAAACTTGGATGATTATGAGATGGTAAATTACTTTTCTATTTCATTTTCCTTTTTTTTTTTTTGGGTGTGAGGGCAGCATAGTCGAATCGAAAGCTTATCTAGATTCTCGTCTCTGTATACAGTTGTTAAGTATTCATTTAGTAATTCAATCTAATTTGGTTTGAGTAGCTTATTAAAGTGACAGATACATCGGCTGCACAAGCAAGGAAAGGGAAAGATGTGCAGGGAATTCCATGGGATAGATTAAATATAACAAGGGAAAATTACAGACTGACAAGGCTTGAGCAGTATAGGAATTATGAGAGCATTCCTGTATCTGGGGAAGCTGTTGATAAGGTGGGAGCTATGAACAATTCTTTTCATTTTTACTTTTTACTTATACCTGTTGAGTATGTAAATTTAGATTATGTTTGCAAAGCAACTCCTTTGTTTAATTACAGCAGGAATGCAAAACAACTGAGAAGGGAAGCAACTACTTCGAGTTTTTTCACAATTCAAGATTAGTGAAGCCTACAATCCTTCATTTCCAGGTGGTTTATTGTTCTTTTTCAAGATTTCTCAACTATTTTACTTGTAAATAATTATGTTTCCTTTCATGTGATTACTTTGGCGTAGAATCAACTTGGATAGCATCACTTCTCCTTTATCTATTTCTCTACTTTCTTTATCTAGTACTTGTTTCCGCATTTTTGTTGTGGTACATGAAATCAAATTTGACTCTGTTGGAGATTCATGATCTGCATTCAAGATAGGCTAGTTCTTTCCAAAAGATTTACTGTATGTAAATGCACCATAAGTAGCCGACTGTCTGGGGCCTGTGCATTATAAAGTGTTGTTTAGCAAATAATATTAATCAGTGGTCTTTTCTGTGACTCAATAGATGTATTTTAATCGAGAGTTTGACATTTAACTTTATGGTAGTGCACATTAAAATGAGATATATGAAAGGTGTATCCGAACATTAGATGAGATAGGCAAAACGAGAGAAAAGAAAGAATAAACATATGGTTGGATTCATCTGCTATGAGGCTTTTCCTTCCATTATTATCATCTCCTGCTTCATCGTGAATACAAAATGGAACTATGAAAGGATCTTAAACATTTTGAGTTGTACCGTTCTCAACTCTGCCTCTGCACCACAAATGGAAAATTAATATTAAAATATATTGTTTGTGACTTTCCTTTTGCACTTTTAAGGTAGATATTCTGAGAACTGTGCATCAATTTGATAATTTCAACAAAATTATGAATCTATCCTACTTTCTTTTTTGGTTCTTTGTTTACTTTGTCATTTACTAGGGAAAGACGACTTTCCATGTTGCCATTATGAATGCAATTTTGTTTAGTTGGTTTTATCTCTATTTACTGGTCATGCTATATGACCATTAACTATCCATAAAACCGTCTTGTATAATTTATATAAAACCACCATTGATAGTGTTGTATGTTCTGTGCAGCTCAGGAAATTGGTGTGGGCTACATCCAAACATGATGTGTATCTCATTTCTAACTATTCAGTTATGCACTGGTCATCATTACTTCAGAACTTGACTGAGGTTCTTAATTTCTCTGGTCAAATAGTGCCCACTGAGGTACTTAAATTTTATTTAATAAAGTTTTTCTTGTTTTCCTCTTGGTCGTTTGTATGGGTAGAAGTAGAATCACATTCCTCCCCTCCCCCCACATTTTTTTCTTACGCCTTGAAAATTTCATTTTGTTTTTCGTCAATATCTATGTTACCTTTTTTGGTTGTTCAATTTCCTTGTTTCTTGGTTAACTAGAAACATCCAGGGGGCTTGTCAGAAGGTTTTACACAAACACAGGTCAGCACACTGGCTGTGAAGGACCGTTTTCTGGTGGCAGGTGGCTTCCATGGAGAACTTGTTTGTAAGGTGAGCAGAGCAGACGTCCAAGACCTAGTGAATTTCTCACGTTTTGAGTAAATTATTCAAGTTGATAATTTTTTTCCTTTAACTATATAGAAACAAGACTTAGCTTTCTGTTCCTTTTCCTTTTCAATTTCACATGCATGATTTTGATTTGGATTTTTGGCACAAAAAACACTGAAACTTAAAAAACATTTTTATAATTAAGCATTTAATCTTCTCATGGAAGATCTGGGGTGTGAAAGAAAATGATCCAGCTATTGAGGCTGCTGTTGAGGAGTGAATGATTAGGTAAATGTACACCTCCCGACTTTGTGAGCAATGAACATGCAGGGTTTTTGGATGGTTGAGGTTGAATGTTGGGAAAAATCAATGAAGTGAAGTGGGTAAATAAATTGAAAAATATTTACGATTTTTGATAGAACGAGGAGATACCTCGATAGAACTTATTACAAAGATGCAGTATTTTGTATCTTGACGTTAGCAGGCAAAATAATTTTCGTTTAAATCTTCTTAAGTTTTCTTATACATTATACTGAAATTGGTGCCAATGAATCCAGAAGAAAGTCTCATGGCATTGTTAGAGAGGTGTTTCTCGACATTCTGCTTGCCATCAAACCTTTAAGCTGTTGTCTTCTTGACTTATACTGCCCAGAGCTGCTGGAATGGCCTGTTGGTTCGCTCCTTGTACAGTGCCTTGTAGAGTGAATTGCCTTCTTTATTATATGTAATTACTCAAATTAGTTAAAATATGAAATAAGTTGACTCAAAGGAAAGTCATTGACGTTCAGGGTCACAACATTCTTGAAAGCTCGTCCAGTGGTTCAAATAACTTCCTTTTCTATTAGAAGGTGCCATCAAAGCTTTACGTTTACCTGTTGATGCGCATTCCAGTCTTGGATTAAGCATTAGTCATTAACCTTTTTTATCATCTTTATTCAGTCAAACATACTTTGCGCTTTTAATCTACATCTGATGCTGAAATTTGCCTCTAGTTGAAAACGGTGTATGAAAGAATCCCTAAACTTCTAGACAACTAATTTTCAAGATCTACATTGAGCCTCTTTTTTAAAACTAGCATATGCCTAGTTGAATCTTATTCCCAATTTTTTCCATGGTAGTTTTCTAATAGAAGGAAAGACAGTTTTCTAATAGAAGGAAAGACACTCTCCTTTATTGGAGGGTATGCCTTTACTTGTCAAATTATACTCTTATAGCCATCAACATCTCAAATAATTGTGAATGACAGTTTCTGTTATACTACGGTTACCTCACTTATCCTTTTACTTCCTCTAAAAGTTGTTTGGTTCTTAATAGACATTGCTTGTAGTGACCTATGCTTACAGTGTCTACTTGACATTGCAGTGTTTGGATAAACCAGGTGTAAGCTTTTGTGCGAGGGCCACTTGCCAGGAGAATGCTATTACAAACGCCATTGAAATATTTGACAGCTCTAGGTATTCTAAGGGTCTGTTATTTGCTTGTGAATTAATTTTTTTCTCGTTCAATAGGTTTTGAGTTACAAATTACTTGCAGTGGTGGGCTTCATTTCACAACATCGAATAACGACTGTGGTGTAAGAGAATATGACATGGAGAGGTTTCAGCTCTTAAATCACTTCCGTTTCCCTTGGCCAGTGAATGTTAGTTTTCTTTCTCATACTTTTTCTCTCTCTCGTTTTTGTTTCCTTGGCAGACCAGCCTGCATAGATCTTCATCTATTGAATGGTGTTGGGATTTTCAATTCTTATCAACCTATGCTTTCCTTCACCCTCTCTAACCATGGTTATTGACTGCGAGCATGTTGGCAACCTTAAAAATTGTAAAGCTACTTTTAAGAAATTTTTTGTGGAGAAGATGTTCAGATAACTTGCTTTTTTGCCTTTTTTAAGTGGAAAATGTACTTTTTCCTTAAAGTAACTCTTGCTTCACTGTCAATATAAGTAACTTATTTCGCTCTTTTTAAGCTTAGTCAAGCACGCTCTCAACCTAAATAGTCACTGAAGCACTATGGATGACTTAAATTACATGCGTTTCGTCTAGTTAAGTGATGGGTTAGGAAAGTTTCATAAATTGCACGCACATTACAAGTTAATTTTAATAACTTTTTTGACAAGCTCTTACACTCATGAGCAAGATGTTGCTATTTTCTTTAAGTGAGAGGTTTTTAATGAGCATGGATGGCTAATTACGTTAATTAAACGCTCCGGACTCAAAAATAAAAGGCATGCGATCAAATGGACCCATATCATTTTGATGAAAATTCAATCAAATTGACCATATTTAAAATGACTGATGACTTAAAAGTACATAACACATTTTTCAAGAGTTTTAATATCTGCCAGCATCACGTTTCATCCATATATGGTGGGTATATAGGTAGAGTTGATCACACTACAATAAATCGTTAACTTAGCTCTTGGTTACTTCAATCTTAATTACGTGACGTCGAATAGAAATCTTTTAACTGAATTTCCTTGTGAAATTCTATCTTCCTGAGCGACCCTCTTTCCAATTGAGCTTTGCAGAAGAGAAAAATGTTGAAAAGGGATCTAAAAGATGATACAAACAAAGGAATTTCCATGGGTGGGACTGAACTTTTAACATCTTCTTGTGCTATGGTTATACCTTCACTTGACTCGTTATCATGTCTTAATTTTTTCCCCAATTCTAAGTTGAATCTGCTGGTTTCGTTGTATTTTTTACTCTATTCTCCCTCACCACCCCCCACCCCAATATAAAAATAAAGTTAAATATGAAAATGAATTAGTAAAATAATATAAAACAAATCCTAACAGTACAGGTTGTCAGATTATGCAAGATTTTATTGTTTTCTTCTTGTATCAAAGTATGCTATGTATAGTTGTTTGAAATCTCATCACTGAAACTTCACGCTCCTTGATACAGCATACATCAGTGAGCCCAGACCGGAAGCTTCTTACTGTTGTTGGAGATGACCTTGATGGATTACTAGTAGATGCTTGTAATGGGAAGGTATTCGAAATCTTCTAGATGTGATCCTCTTTAGCTAACATTTTCTTCCTTCTTGATTAGAAATAATGTTTTCATTAATTAACATCTTTTCTAATTTTCCTGCTGAGTTTCAAATGATAAACTGGAATTTTGATAGCTCAAATCATAGGTCGGTTTCCTCCTGTAATAGCTACATTCCTCTTTGATCCTCCCCTTTCTAACATGGCATAACCTTTTGTATCTTCTAATCCTATTACTGATACAAAACAGCCTGAATATATATTGTTATTTTGAAGTTTTACTCTATACACAGTTTTTAAAGTGTTCATATTGATATTTTTGTTTTCCTTAGCTTGGAAAAACTTTCATATGCACAGCATAATTCATGTATCCACTTGAGTAGTAGTATTAATGAATAGGTTGTAAGCATGTTAAACTAAGCTTAGGAAAAATGTGAATGTACTTTTCGAGAAATAAGTTAAGATGGGCTTAAACTGGGTTTTAGAGCAAATGTAACATCATTATTTAACGGGTTCATATTTTTCTGTTTTCAGACAATCGCTTCATTTGTGGGTCATCAGGACTACTCATTTGCTTCTGCATGGCATCCCGAGGGAAGGATCTTTGCCACGGGGAATCAAGACAAGACATGCCAAGTATGGGACTCGAGAAACCTGTCACAGCCTGTTACAATTCTCAAGGGAAATATGGGCGCAATCAGATCCATCCATTTCTCATCGGATGGGCAGTTTCTTGTGATGGCCGAACCTGCAGATTTCGTGCACATCTACAGTACTAAAGCAGATTTCAAAAGAAGGCAAGAGATTGATTTCTTTGGGGAGATATCAGGTGTATCTCTGAGTCCAGACGACGAGTCTCTCTGTATTGGACTCTGGGATAGGACATATGCAAGCTTGCTACATTATAATCGAAGACATACATATGGATATCTTGATTCCTTAATGTAGTTGTCTGAGGTTCTTGGATATTGTCTCTTTTTGTTCAAGTTAAATTTCTGTAGGGTAGATTGTTGAGTTCAGATGAGACAATGAGTTTTTTGGGTCTACCACAATGTTTGGAATGTGTACAGTTGATACGTTTTTGAAAGAAGAAAGCATTCGGTCATAGAAGCTACGTCTCTACCTTGTTGAGAAAGTTGTACTGGAGAATTACATTTTGAAGTGTCATTCGGAAAAAAAGCTACAAAAATGCTATTGATAACTGTATTTATTTATTTGATGTGGCTTAACTGATTTTGCTGGTCAGAGTAAGATAAATAAATACCATTTTATGAGTAAAATGTGACCATTTAATAGATGCAAGTGGTATATTGAATTTTAAATAAGCCTTCAGAGTACAATTTTTATTTGTAAGAAAACTATTGACGTTAATGACTGAATTTTGACTTATTTCTATACAACATTGTTCTTTAGTAGATTATTATTTGGCGAAGAATAATAATATTTAGTAGCACTGATGTTAGAACACGGTCTAGTTGGCATAAGACGATAAATTGATTTAATTGGACTTATCAAGTAATGTCAACTAGTTCGGTATTATTATACGATTTGTCTAAAACTTTATTTAGACGTGAACTACAAACTTACTCATGTTCGGTTCATTGCACAAAAATAATGACTTACATTACTAGTGACTTGCAAATGCCTACTTGATGGAAAATGCTCTCTAAGATTAACGTTGTCCATTTTAAAATGGACCTCCAACTTGTGTCGAAATGTCATTTAGGAGCGAACATGTTGTTTGTCTGCTAACTAAGGGAGTCGAAACCAGGACAAACAAATATTCAAAATTTGAGTTTCCGTTAGGGGTGGCTCCCTTGTCTCCTGTCAAATATTTTCAAAATATAAGGCAAAATTTACTTAATTATTTGTTTTTTTTAAATAAAGCTTAAATTTAAACTAAAAAATG
This sequence comes from Fraxinus cuspidata, assembly GCA_903798385.1. Lineage (NCBI taxonomy): Eukaryota > Viridiplantae > Streptophyta > Magnoliopsida > Lamiales > Oleaceae > Fraxinus > Fraxinus cuspidata. The sequence goes on from CAIGRP010039304.1 coordinate 12,782, forward strand.
ATTAAAAAAAAAAAAATCGGTCGGGACATTTTACCATATTAGTTTCCATCTTTTTTTATTGTTTTTATGTGAATATTTGTTAATTTTGGACAAACATTAGGAGGGACACTAAACGTGGTTTCATTCAAATTCAAGTCCTCACCCATCTCACTTTTGTCTTAATTTTAAGGGAATATATGCACTTATCGAATAAGGCCAAATAAAGATCAAACGCAACAGATCTGATTTTCAATTACTTTTTACTTATTTATTTCTTGTTCTTTTAGCGTTTAAAAAAAAATGATCTTTTACATATTTTCAATTAAATTTATTTTGTTTTTATTGCATGTGCAAATGTGTGATGGGTTAGAAAGTGACAAAAAAAAAAAAAAACCAAAGANCCGAACCTTGTTTGCTCTATTTGACAAAAAAAAAAATAAACCCAACTCATGTTTATAGATTATTTATAAACATTCAAATCATTTTGTATCGATATAATTTGAGAGATTCACTCGTAATACTCACTTATTCATCACTGATCATTTCTATCTATTTATACTTTAAATCATTTTATAAACACTTTCCATTAATATAGTGATACACTCGCGAATACAAATATGTATCCAAGATAATGTTGTCTGCGTTTTACATCCACGAAGATAATCCGAACACCATAGATTACATATTTCTTTATTTGAGATCTATATTTTGTTTCTCGAGAATGATAAAGTATAAATAAGTTTTATGGAGAGAAAATACGTAACTGAACAAGTTTAATATATTGGAAAAATAACGAGATAAAAAGAACATTATGTTGCCATATATCAAAGTGTGTACAAAGTGAAAATGTGAAATCTATATATATATTTCTACATAACCCTTCGTATAAAGTTGCACCACTTCATTTGAATCTTTTGGTATAAAAAAGGAACAATTTCAGATGTTATGTGTCACAAAAAATCACCCAAACAACCATGAATACGTCAAGGGTCGCATTCATGCAACCTTCAACACATGCGCGGGCTGTCTGGCGCAAGCATAAGTTTGGCAAAATGATTAAGTTATAATTTAATTTGACCTAATTTTAACATTGTCTTAACAAAGATGAATCAAATCAATCAACACTAAATTTTGAAAACGTTCCAACAATCCCCCAATATCATTTTCAAAATGGTTAGAATTTTGAAGATATCTCTTGTATTGACTTCACAAACTTTAATCATAAATGAAGGTGTTTTACGAACTTGAACCTCAACGTCATGAGAATATCTCAAATGTTAACCAATGTGGTATGATACACAAACTTTGAACCAACGACCCCATATGACAGAATGGAAACAACCCAAGCACAAATTTCATATCCTCCCGGCCACTGTTGATATTTTCATAAATATTTTAAGTAGCTAGCCAAGACTCCCTATAGACAGCATCATCCCTAACATTCATATTGGTCAACTTATCAAGTATACTCAGGTAACTAAAGTATTCCAAAGATATATTTCTATATGTTGGTTAAAAGCTAAGTAGTTTAATGTATCCTTTCGCATCATGTGTACCAAGCACATTGCCTTAGGGACAAAAAGAAAGTGTTTGCTCATTGAAGTCAAGATCTTGATGTTTTAAATGTTTAATCAAGGTTCCTTTATTGATGATTAAGAATTTGGCTTTTGTCCAGCGACGGACACCCGGCTAGAGGATGCAGCCGCTCGTGTTGGGCTCCACCGGAGCAGTTTGGGAGTTCACTTGGTCGGCACCTGGTTCGCATTTTTCATCACATCTCTTGTTCTTTCTCTCTCTCTTTCTTTTTTTTTTTTTTTAAATTGGGCCAATTTAGCCCGGCCCATCATCTTTTATTTTTTTATTATTTTGTAATTGGATTGGGCCATTTGTTATGGGCCAATCCTTAATTATATAATATAAAGGCCCAACCCAAATCTCATTATCCCTTCATTCGAAATCGAAATCAATCCAAATTCCTAATTCTTTACCTTCTCCAATCTCTAGAGTCTCACCCGTCGTTGCCGGAGTGCCAGTGGATGAATTCATCCACCACCACCAGTCCGACCAGCCCATCGTCAGGCTGCAATTGTTCGTCACTTCGTCTCCATTAACAGACTCAGCCCCTGGTCAGTGGTCACTAGTCATGTCAACGAGCCGAGCCGAGTCACGAGCCGAAACTCAAAGTTCGGGCTCGGCTCGAGCAAAACAAGTCCGAGCTTTTTTGGGCCCGAGCCGAGCAAATGCTCGGCCAAACCTTAGCGGGCCGAGCTGGGCCGGAGTCGAGTTAGCTCATTTTTTTTAAATCGCTATAAATCTATAATTTTTATAATGTATTTAAAATTTGTGCAATTTATACGTGTTATAAATAATAGATAAATATTAATATATAAAAAAATATATTTAAACTTAAAAAATTTTAATTTTTTAATTTTATATATTATTTAGTCACGGGCTGGAAAAAAGGCCGAGCAGGGCCCGGCTCGAGCCAACGCCCCAAAATGGGGCTCGGCCCGAGCCTCGGCTCGGTGGAACCGATCCCGAGCCGAGCCCGAGCCGCCTGAGCCGATGAGCTTTTTTGCCATCCCTAGTGGTCACACCCGCAAGATTTGGTGAAACCATAAGTTTTGGAATTCTTATATTGATTTTTAATGGATTTGCAAAAATTAACTGTGTTCTATACAAATATACAATGTCTATGTACTAAAAGGTTATGAAGTTCTATCATCTTCTGTATTTGTTTTTTTATTTCTGGGTCAAAAAGTTGTTTTTGATTGAGTAGACTGTCAATTTTTTAGTTTTTATAAATTATTTTGGTCCTGTCAATTGTTTATATTCGATGTTAAATCATGAAATTTAAGCACAATGAAATGCAAAAATTTCATGTTTGTCTCACTTCTTTGCTGATAGGTATACTTGGTTCTTCTGCAATCAGTAAATTTGTCATCTTGTGCATTGATTTGAAATGAGAAATTAGTTGTATCATTATCATAAATTTGAAATGAGATTGTATCATATGAGATTATGATGTGTTGCACACTTGCACTATTGTTTGAAATTTTGAATTACGAATTTTAATTTACGATCGCTGCTTGTCGACGTTGACCGGTCAACGTCCGTCCGAAACTTTAATGCTGGGTCCGTCCCTGCTTCTGTCCCTATATTTATGACATTTGACGAATCAAGGTCTTATATAAATTGTAACATGTCATGCTCTAGCTTCATCAACATCCAACTTAAGTGACATGAACCAATGCTTAATTCTCTTTTTGGGAGAATAAGAATCCACATTTTTTGATAAATAATTTTTTTTTTAATTTCTATCAAAATCTATTAAAAATCTGATTTTTAACATAACCAAACAAGAGCTTAGGTTATAACTAGACTTGTTTTCGATGAAACCTGATTTATCAGTTTGAAAAAAAGCCACTTCAAAACAACTAATTAATTACCATCATGCCTTTTTATAACAAAAAATATTCACGAGACTTTTTTTCAGTTTGGTGACTTTACAAAACTACATGCATACTATAAGTATATCTACATTTTGCATCATTAAACTTAGTTTAGCAGTTGTTTAATAAAGTTTTTGTAGATTTTGATAAAAGTTGATGTACATGTTGTCGAAAAATTGATAAACTTGTGAATCTCTTTAATTTGTTGTTAAAATTAATTGATGATTTTGACCTCAATTTTTTAACCTTTATCAAACAATCATTCAATCTTTTCGAGACATTGACAACATAGTGTGGGACCATCTCCCACCGCTTGGTCAAGCCATCCGTGACACCCCATTTGCATCATGTGAACTTTATTTTGTCATAACTTATAATCAGGGATTTAAAAAAGGTTAAAAATCTGATTAAGAACTAATAGTAAATTTCTATACATTCTCTGTCAAAACTATGAATCCAAACAAGAAGAAAAAAATGGTTTCCCCATTTGAAAGTGAAATGACCAAACAGCACATGACAAAATAAACGACACATCAAAAATTGAAATACAAACATACATGATTTTGGGAAACTCAATGGAATGTGTCAGAAAAAATTCGAGGACCCATCTTATATTATATTTTTTCAAAATAAATTAAAGGGGTTCAATTGAATTATATTCATATATTTTTGAAATTTTGCAAAAATTGTATTTTCAAGCAAAGAATTTGGAGTTTATATAGGCGTCTAATGTACTTATAAGACACTTCAAAACTTGATAGTAGTATCGATATTCAAGCATTAAGATTGTATGAATTTTATATTCTTTTTCTCTTTTCAAAAAATGCAAACGAAACCCCCAACACTGTTGGCTTACTAGATTTCATCCCCGTTCTTTGACATCCGACTTTTAGGTTATAACTAGACTTGTTTTCGACAAAACTTAATTTATCAGTTCGGACAAGTTAACAGAGCTAGGTCAAAAAACTAGTTACCTCCAACCCTTTTTAGAACAAAGGTCCACGAGAATCATTTTTCCGGTTGGGTGACTACACGAAACTACCAACACTCAATAAGTAGGTCTTTTCTGATCATTGCCACGTTTTCTCTAATACCAATTTCACTTGTAGAGTTTACCTACACGATCGACTAGCCGAAATTTATTGGGAAACTTTGGAGAATGCTGATTGAATTAATTACTTTGGAACAACCAAAACATTCTGCTTATCTTTTCCTTTTCATCATTCACTAAACATTCCAAACCTCAGCAGAACAAGATATTAATATTTAGCCCCAAGGGAGCCTTCCTCCATGAATATTACATCACTAAGCTGCTCCACCCACAAATGAGTATTGCATCACTCAACTGCTTCATCCAGAAATCGAACTCCCCACATTGAGTATAAATGGTGCACGGACCATGGACAACTTAGGCATATACCGCGATTTACCTCCGCCCATCGCTGAGGGGCCGGTGATGGGTGGTCCAGAATATATTCTGGTGTAAGCTGGGAAACCTGGTTATAAAAAAAAAAAAGATATTAATATTTATCATTCATGTAGTAAATTCATTGGCCTTTTCACATTTGGACCACAAAACCAACTGTTTTCAGGTCTTGTCATATCACCCACACGCCACGCCAAGCCACCCCACCCCACCACACCACCCTCTCTATCTCTATTCTCTCCCCAGACTAATGTTACTCTCAACTCTCAACTATTTTTGTACAAAATCTATCAGTCCCATGTCCAGATCTACTCTCTTTCTTGTTTAGCTATGCATAACTAGTTCACTAGTTGGCCATGGCAAGATCAGTACTAGAACTCTTTAGTCTTTACTGTACTTGAATAGCTTCTTTCTAGTTCAGAATGGATAACCTAACTTCTTGTTATGTGTACGTGTGTGTGTAGTTAGAGAGAGAGAGAGAGAGAGAGGAGAGAGGAGTGAGACAGGCCATGAAAATGAAGTCTTCTACTGCAATAATAGCATTGTTTTCAGTTTTTGTGGTTGCAGGGTGTTTAGGTGAAGAAACCCTTCAACTCAATGATGATATATTAGGCCTCATTGTATTCAAATCAGCCGTTAAAGACCCATTAATGCATTTGGATTCTTGGAGTGAAGATGACACTTCTCCCTGTGCATGGAACTTCATCACTTGCAATCACGCAAATGGTCGAGTTACACAAATTTTACTTAATGGCCTGAACTTATCAGGAAAGATTGGGAGAGGCCTCGAAAAATTGCAGTTTTTGAAGGTATTATCTTTATCTAGTAACAATCTTACTGGCAGCATAAATCCAGAATTGGCACTTATAAATGGCCTTGAAAGGCTTAATCTTAGTCAAAATAGCCTTTCAGGTAATATACCAACTTCTTTAGCTAACATGAGTTCACTTCAGTTTCTTGATCTGTCAATGAACTCATTATCAGGACCTGTCCCTGATAATTTATTCGAGAACTGTTTATCGCTTCGTCTTGTTTCTTTATCTGGAAATCTTCTGGAAGGGCCAATTCCAAGTACTCTTACTAAATGTATAAGTTTGAATCACCTTAACATTTCCAACAATCATTTCTCTGGAAACCCGAGTTTTTCTCTGGGAATTTGGTCATTAACGAGGCTCAGAACGCTGGATCTTTCGGGGAATCAACTGTCTGGACCTGTAACTAATGGTATAGCAGTTCTGCATAACTTGAAAGAGCTCTTTTTACATGGAAATCACTTTACTGATCCTTTACCGGCTGATATTGGTTTATGTCCACATTTGAGTAGGTTAGATTTCAGTTTTAATCGATTTTCGGGAGAAATCCCAGGGTCACTGCAAAGGCTAAAAGTTCTCAACTTTCTAAGTTTATCCAACAACTTGTTTACTGGAGATTTTCCTTCATGGATCAGTAACATGAACAGTCTCGAATACATTGATTTTTCCGAAAACGCTTTTATGGGATCACTACCAATGTCAATGGGAGACCTCAAATCATTAAAGTTTCTTAGTTTGTCTAACAACAAATTAACTGGAAACATTCCCAAGTCCCTGGCTTATTGTACCAGCCTATCCATTATCCGATTGATGGGAAATTCATTCAACGGTAGCATCCCCGAGGGATTGTTCGATATGGGATTGAAAGAAATGGATTTTTCAAGAAATCAAATTACTGGGTCAATCCCTCCAGCTTCTAGAAGACTTTTTGAGTCCCTCCAGGTGTTGGATCTATCAGGGAACAATCTGACAGGTGAGATTCCAGCAGAAATGGGACTTTTTTCCAGGCTGAGTTACTTGAATTTATCAGGGAATTATTTGGAATCCAGGATGCCACCAGAATTTGGATACTTCCGGAATCTCACTGTTTTAGATCTTCGGAACAGCGGTTTGATTGGATCCATTCCGGGCGATATATGCGATTCTGGCTGCTTGGCAATTCTCCAGCTTGATGGAAATCTTTTCACAGGTCCAATTCCTGAAGAAATTGGAAACTGTTCATCACTCAACTTGCTGTAAGTTTTCAGTTATTAATACTTTTGGTCTTTTCTTTTCTTCTTTTTTTTTTTTGCATATCGTCGAGTAGATCTAGTAATGAACACAACAGAGTGACGAAAAAAAAGATTTATATATAGGCCGACCCCAAATTTATTGGGAACCCGTCTTAGATCCGTCTATATCTGCTTCGGCTTCCAGAAGATGCCTTCCCAGGAAAACTCTTCTAACCAAATGAAAGCATTTTCATAAAATTATCGAAACAGATCCAAGTTAGTCCCAAAAGTAACTTTTGGCTTTTCAAAAGCCTACCTTACAGGCCCTTAGTTTCTTGTTCTTCTTCTGTGTTTGTCTTAATTTTGGCCAAGAATACAATATAAGAGTGTATTTTTCACTGCAGGAGCTTATCCCACAACAATCTAAGTGGCTCCATTCCGAAATCATTCTCACTGTTGAAGAAGCTAGAGATTCTAAAGTTGGAGGTGAACCAATTGAGTGGAGAGATACCCCAAGAGCTTGGAAAGCTGGAAAATCTTCTTATTGTGAACATATCGTATAACAGGCTCGTAGGCCGGTTGCCCGCAGGAAGCATTTTTCCGAACATAGACGAGAGTGCAATCAAGGGAAATTTGGGTATTTGCTCACCCTTGTTGAAGGGACCATGTAAAATGGATGTCCCAAAGCCTCTAGTTCTTGATCCCTATGCCTATGGCAATCAAATAGGTGATCAAAACAGAAGAAACAGACATTCAGAAAGTTCAAATGATGGATTTACACATCATAGATTCCTCAGTGTTTCAGCCCTTGTTGCCATATCGGCATCTGTGGTGATTGCTCTTGGAGTGATTTTGATAAGCTTATTAAACGCTTCTGCTCGGAGGAGGATTGCGTTTGTTGAAAACGCGTTGGAAAGTATGTGCTCAAGTTCCACTAGATCAGGAAGCCTGGCTGCAGGGAAGCTTATTCTGTTTGACACAAAATCTTCCCCTGATTGGATCAGTACTAGTCTTGAATCCATACTACACAAGGCATCAGAAATTGGCAGCGGATTGTTTGGAACCGTGTACAAGGCCTCGTTGGGAGGCGATGAACAAAGTATCGTGGCAATCAAGAAGCTCGTAACAGCCAACATTCTTCAGCATCAAGAAGAATTTGATCGTGAGGTTCGGGTTTTAGGGAAAGTAAGGCATCCTAATTTGATTCCCTTTAGAGGATACTATTGGACTCCTCAAATGCAGCTGCTCGTATCAGATTACGCACTTGAAGGGAGCTTACAATCCCGACTCCACGAGCGCCCGCCTATGACTCCACCTCTTTCATGGTCCATGAGGTTCAAAATTGTAATAGGCACAGCAAAGGGACTTGCACACTTGCATCACTCCTCGTGTCCCCCTATCGTACACTACAATGTAAAGCCAAGCAACATTCTCCTCGACGAGAATCTGAATCCAAAGATATCAGATTTCGGATTGGCAAGGTTAGTAACGAAACTCGATAAGCACATTCTCAGTAACAGATTTCAAAGTGCACCAGGCTACGTGGCACCAGAATTAGCCTGCCAGAGCTTAAGGGTCAATGAAAAATGCGACGTATATGGGTTTGGGGTGCTGATTCTCGAATTGGTGACAGGTCGAAGGCCGGTCGAGTATGGCGAAGATAACGTGATGATACTGGCTGATCATGTGAGGGCATTACTAGAACAGGGAAATGCACTAGATTGTGTGGATCCAATCATGGGAAAATACCCGGAAGACGAGGTTTTGCCTATTCTTAAATTGGCGTTGGTTTGCACTTCTCAGATACCTTCCAGCAGGCCATCCATGGCAGAAGTGGTGCAAATACTGCAGGTGATCAATACTCCAGTTCCACAGAGGATGGAAGGATTCTAGTTACAAGATCAAATAAAAAAAAAATTCAGTATTCTGTTATATATAGCTTTCTAATGTTTTTTATGTTTATTGACAGTCGTACCTTTGCTCTTTTCTTGTTGGCTTGCAAGTTTTCTAACAAGTGATGGGTTTTTCTCCCAGACAATTATAGTAGTGTCCATCGTATTATTTCTATAACTTTTGCTTCGTTTTGGTCACTGTCTCGTCCAAAAGTTTAAGCCGATAAAAAGTGATGCAATCTGAATTGAGTTAGACTACATGATGGGGCTTCGAGGACAACACTATAATCCAAAAGAAATGGAATCGTCTTGATTAATAGAGTCACATTTGAACGAACGATCTGTAACAATTCACTCTCTATGCTCAAACCGTTAACTTACATATTATCCACTCCAATTTGTATTGGAATTCAACTTAAGTCATTCTTAAGGAAAAAAAATCACGAGTTAAAATTCTGAGAACGCGATAGAAATTCGTGAAGGATTAAATGAGCTCAAACTCTCCCATAGTGGACAGTACGTACGATATAACGAATTAGACATAAGGCTCGGATCGTTACAAAAAAAGACCAAGTCTTATCAAATTCAACTTAAGTTATTCTTAAGGAAAATATTATGGATTCCAATCTTAAAAACGCGATAGAAATCTATTAAGGAAAATATCATGGATTCCAATCTTGAAAACGCGATAGAAATCTATGAAGGATAAAATAAGATTCTCACTTTCTCAAAACAGACAGTGTCTATGATATAACGGCTTGACACGAGGCTCGAGCCATTACAAAAACCAATTAATATCAAGATTCAACTTAAATCTCTCTTTTTCACGACTCTCTTTTTATTGACTTACTATACTCAAATTGGATAAATGTTGGTTGATGATATGCAACGTTTTATTTCTATGATTCTCCTAATTTGATCCATTTGAATTTCATATTCAAAGCTACTATCAAACATATTTATTAGAATGGAATATCATGGCTCGAGGCAACCCTACCATAAAAGCATGTACGCTTGACTGGTTTCCCATGTCATAGATTGATTTAGCACAGGTTTTTCTCATTTCTTTGGGTGGGGAACATGCAGAGATATTATTCAATAATTACTATGTGGCTTAGGAAAGTAGGGTCATGCCACTTATAAAAGAAAAGAAAGTTTATTCGATAATTATTTATAGGCAAATGCGTCTAAGGAGTCAAAAAGAATTTACTTTTTAAATTTAGTTGTCTATAGTTGAAAAGATATATTTTTCGATTTATTTGTAAACTAATTATTCATATAGTTATCTTTTTGTGACTCACAAGAAATCATTATATCGAAAAAGAATTAAAAATATAATATTTTCTATTGAATTTTCAGTTAGCATCTTTATATCATAATACATGGGGAAATTTGCAACGTAAGTCCTCAAACTGTGCATGATGTATCATTTGGATCTTTTACCTTTATTTCTCGACATTCCACACTCCAATTCTTCAATTTTTGTAGCACTTTTAACATTCGTTCAACAATTTTCGTCCAGTTTTTTTTTACCATAAGACCTATTCCATTTAGCTCCCAAACAGCTAAATGTACAATCAAGATTTAACAAATTGTGGGGTAAAAATAAAAACAATCAATTTCAACTTCACAAAATCCTGCATTTCTACCAACATTTATTCAGTAGCTGAAGAAAACAATACTAATTAAAATAACAGGTATTGTAAAGCCTCTCTTTCTCTAAGTTAATGCCTAATAAATGAAATAATATCTCAGGCAAAAACACCTCTTTCATAGCTGGGAGAGTTGGAAGCAGTAAAATATCTGCCTCAGATAAATTTGTGCTATTAGGATCCATGCTCAGAGGCCATATTTCATAGAAAAGCTTCTGCACAAGATTTAAACAAGCAATGATTCAAGGACTCGATAACCTCTCTCTCTCCTTAACAGTCTTTCAATTCACTGATTGGTGCATATATCTTCGCTACTCGTTCCTCGGCTTCGGTGTCATTCACTACACCTCTACATCTGGGGGTGCCACAGTAACAAGCAAGATGTTCATCAATTGAGAAAAACCTGCAGCGTAAACAACTGAAAGTTAGCTCTTGTAGACAGACGAAATAGTGCAGTATAACTAAATGGGAAACCTGTAATCATATGTTAGTTCTTCCCACTGCTTAATTTCTCTTTTGGCAAAAATGATAATGTGCTCATTACCGTTGAGAGTTATGACCCTCGAGTAGCAATTTGGCTGCAAACAGAACAGAGCATGTAAACATCCCATGATGAACAAAACAACACAATCAATTTAAAGATAAACTATGTAAATAGCAGTGGCATAGGGTGCTTGCAAAACAAAAACCGAGCGGCTAAATATACCACTGTCCACCCCTTCTCTCGGCCCCGGGTACTAGGAATTCTAAAGATGTAAATTCATAGAAATAGAACCAACTCATGTAAAAGCTCAAGTTGTTAGAAAGGGAACACATTTATTTATTTGAAGTTGGTTTTTCACAACAAATACTTGTACAAAATACACCTACAACGAAAGGTTGTTAGGTGATAGATCGCCTCATACACACAAAAAACTCTGTTCTGTTGACATTAGCTCAAAAATGTCTTCTTTATTCATTATTAGCAAAGAACTTATTATCTAAAGCATGGAAAAAAGTCTTTTCGGAAAAAAAAGGATATTACTTCAATAGTAGTGGTAAAACTTCTCTAACGTACTTCACACGAGTGGTTTATCAAATTTGCTATGCTTCCCGCCCTTGTGGCATCAATAATACGTTCTTCATCAATTCGGAACATATAAGTTCCAGCACCCTGAAGAGCAAAGAAAACTGTTAAATGATTTCCCACAGCTTTCCTTATCCTTGAAGTCAGCATATCTGTATCAAAAACTACAGGACACTTATGCAGCTTAACCTGTAACTTAAAAGCATACCAGATGCAAAAGCTAAAAAATCCAATCAAAGTGTCCACATCAATTTAATGAAATATACAACAAAGAAAGGACCCAAACTCCCTTTAACATTGAAGAACAGAGAGACGTGCAAGTCATAAAATCACTACATGAATGTATCAATTGTTATGTACTCTTACAGATTCTTACGGAAAGCATTTATAGCAAGTGTGTTTAGATAGATAAAAAAATAAAATAAAAATAAATAAAGAAAGAAAGAAAGAAAGAACTATTCAACAGATACACGCATATGCAATAATCAGAGGACCAAGAATGCCTCCTGAAGCACACAAGGAGCCTTACTGGTGATGTATAGCTACATGGAGCATTTTCTTTAGCAATCAGTCACTGCCCATCAAACTAAACATACAATGTTCCAGGAATGCCAAATGCAAAAAGGTGAATACACAAGGGTAACCATCAAAAATACGAAGTGCTTACCACTAATGAATTGTATGTCAAGTGTTCTCTCTTGTCAGCTACTGGAGGTCGAATAAGTTCACCGGTATATTCAATCAACTGTAGTACAATAAACATAAAAAAATTATAAGTGTTGTATCGTTGAAAAGTTGTAGCAAAGAAATGGGGATTAAATCCATTTACCAAGTCTCCAGCTCTATGTGGACATTTAGCAAAGACGCCAAAACCATGTATGCCAGACTTACCTGAATTCAACAACATCCTCAAAGGTTAATGACAGAACAGATATAAAATGACAAACCTTTAACGACAAACCAGACACAAAAAAAGTTCAAAAAGAGACTTGACCCTTTAATAACATGAAAAAAAGTTTTCAAATCAAATGTATGGAATTGAACTCAAATTATCCTATTCACAGAAAGGCACAACGGGTTATACGAAACCAGGTTAATAGGAAATATTTTTCAGGCCCTACTAATGCATCAATAACATGATTATCTGCCATCAGACATAAGTCTGGAAAACAAAAGCTACAAAGCATACCGATACATTTTCTCGCAGAAATAAAGAAAAAACAAACTGAAACCTGGAGCACAAAGATAACAAAAACACACACATCAATCAACGAAAACAAGATCACTTGTTTTTAAGCATCTCCCAGACAAGGATCAGGAAATAAGGTGCATAAGATACTAGCATAGAGATAAAGATATCATGTCTAAAAAGGCATTGCATGAATTGTAGAGTACTGAAACTATTTACATGATAAAGCCAGAGTTCTCCGGATTCTAAAGGTAAAACAAGATATATAAATACCATGAAATTTCAACGCTTCCATGGAAACTAATAATCTAAGCAAGTCCTTTATCATACTCGTTCCAATAATATATATCAAGATCTTATCAGTTCAAAATATTAAAACTTGAAATGGCAGATAGATGAGTGCAATTTCAATAGGAGGAGCTAATAAACCAACAATGAAGAGAACATATGGGATTACGATGTACTGATCACCAGCTTAAATTAATATATGCTGAGATGTATAAACGGAAAACTATTGAGAGATACTCGTACGTTTTCCTCATTTCAAATATTATATGGCATCAGGGACAGATCAATTCCAAGAATGAGGAACCATTGAATTTCAATTTGATGATAAGGAAATGACGGTAACGAGAAAAAAGATTGTAGTGCCATTGTGAAAAGATGTACAGGCAAGCAGAAAATAAAATGAAGGTATCCAAAATTTATGATTACAGCTCCAACGAAGAAAACAGAGCAGCAATTACCAAAAGAAGAAAAAACCAGCCAACTTAACATGTAATCATAAGCAGTCAGAACAACTTTGACCATGAGACACAACTAGATGAACTAAGCAAATCCGTGGTACAATGGACGGTGGTAAGACAGAAAGGAGTCAATGAGAACCAAGGAAGACTGGAACAAGTAAATGGGGGAAATCCATCTGTGGAGAAGCTAATCAAAGACATTATGCAAATTATACCATGCAGGAAAAATTGCAAAAGCAGAAAATTATGTGTCATATGTTGCGTACTACATAAAAGCTTCCCACGGGGAATTTTAGAGCTGTGGTCAAATTGGACAAAATTATGCTTGATTCTAAACGCTCTGTCACTTCATTCATTTTGGGAACGAAGTACAACTAAATTTACAAAATAACTAGATAACTTCTCTCCAACTAAAAAATGATAAATAGAAGTATTACTGCAACACCAGATTAAAACCAAAATAACATTAACATGTGCAAAAATTTACCAAATGCCAGCCTCTTTTTAAAGGTTTCCCTCATGTATTTGTACTTCTCAGCCATTGAAAGAAAATTCCTAACCGGATCGAGTTGAGAAGTTTTTAGCTTCTGAAGGTCATTAGAATATTTAGAACCAGCAAGAGCAATGGTTGATATTTTGTTCCCCAAGGACATATGGGGGCTGTAGCCACCAACCAAGTATGGTTTGTTCTCCACATACAGGCGCTTTGATGAAGCTGTAGCGAGGACTACAGGTTCCCTTCTCCCTCGCCTTCCGAAACAATTATAGGGCTCTATCCACAAAGTCAAACAGAAATCAGATATCAACAATGACAGAAAAATGTACCATGATTTAGAGTAGCAGTTATACAAAAAAATCCCAAAGCTGTAATTGAAGGTTTTTCTGCATCTTAAATGCAAACAATCGAGTTCCAGTAAAAAGAACAAGAAACGGAAAAGCGTAAAAAAAAAAAAACCTCAGAAATAACCAAATGGACTGCCTCTAATACTTGTTGAAACCTATAGATTTTAAGATACATTACTTCTCCATTGAAACAGAGTCAACAAATAGTTGTTGGCTATTGCATTTTCTTCTGAACATAGTGTCCATGTATTTGAACACAAAACTCACCTGGAAAACATGAAATTCCATCCAAAAATTCCTAAAACAGTTACATTTGTGCAGACACTACAACTTTGGTGGTTGATGAGTGAAGTATTTACAAAAACTCTTAAAGTTGGCACATTCTTGAGGACCTATAATGTCCCCTATCTTAAAGAACAGAAAACTCATCTGGAAGGGGGGGTAAGGTTAAGAAAATTCCATGTAATATTTCGTGGAACAGGTAAAAGTAAGTCAGAATATCAAATATGGTGACTGGTGAATCAATGCGTAAATGAAATCTGAAAAGCCAACAGACAAGCAAGCAATCAGAAGATAAAATAAAGCCCAAATAGGCATTCATATCCACTTTGAACATGAATTGATGCTTAACAAAGTCTGGCACATGTTGAACATGCACATATTTACCAAATGAAGATCTAGGCTATCAATTTAACAGGTAATTTTCTTCACCGAAGATTAAGAGGCCTGAGACTTCCACCAGTTAGTTGGTTTCTATCTCCTTTTTTAACTATAGTGATGAATTCAGAATCTCATAAGAAGCCAACTTCTTGTTGCCATCCCCAAAGCTTTTTAGCATAGCCTTGAAAAAGAATTAGACAGTAAAGCTAGAACTTATATTGCCACAATCCTTGATTAAGGCTCAAGTCGCTATCACCTTAGCTTCTTTTAATAGCCTTGCAAGAAAATCAGGCAGAAGAGCAAGTGAACTATTTTGGCTTCAAACCGTAATAGTTACAGCAGTACTTGGAATGATACGAAAAATAATTCCAAAGCAACAGAAGAAGCGACAGATCTTCAAAAGAGCTAACTGAATTGCAAAGGGTTGTAAATTTAAAAAAAAAACTCCGTAGGAATCTGTATTCAATTAATATTACTTGTGTTCTCATTAAGTGAGGGACTTCATAACTTTACTAAGCTCTCATAAACTCTCAAGTTCTTCCTCTCTTTCTTCCTTTTCTTTCAACGATTTCTCACTTCCCCTTCTACTTCTTTTAATATCCTATCACCAGTTTCCTAGCTTTTTCCTCATTGAAATTAAAAATAACCCCAAACAAAATAAAGTGTAGAATGCAAAAGTTGTGTGCGCAATCCATACACTAATTATTCAATTGAACCGCCACCCTTACAAGCATTAATATATATGTTAAGGTAATCGAGGATATTATAACAATGGGAAACATAGAACATGAAAGCGCACCAGTGCGAGCACAGCCTGTAGGATTTAATGGAGGAGTGTAGTCTGCATGTTCACAAGCATTTAGACCAAACCGCTCATTAGAAAACAAACGTTTTTTGGAAACGGGCCTATGTCTCCTACAGTAGGATAGTAGCCGAATGCACTGATCCTCCTCATCCTCATCAAAATGAATCATATCAAGTCTATCCTCATACACAGGCTATACAAAACAGAAAGTAGAAGAATACGTAAGAAAGAAAACATATGTTAGCAGTTATTAACTAACAAAACAAAATTATAACCGTACAGATATAGAAAATGCTCATATAGAATGGAATTATTCACCCAGACATGTGTTTCAGTGAATATAAGAGAACTTTATACCTCAAGGCAAAAGCCAGCAGCACGTGCACAAAGAGGATGATAAGCTACATGACAATTTTTATTTGAGCACTGCAAAATGGCAATAATGAACGACATTGGCAACAAACAACAATAACAAAAATAAAAAGGTAAGTTTACATCGAAAAATCAAGTGATATATTGTATGCATGTAGGTGCGAAGAGCAAACTATGTATAACATTGCTCCATATCAAATTACCAAACTAATTGCCCCCATTATCTCTTGACCAGAGCCAAATTTGTCCACCAAAAATGAAAATGTACAGCATAACGAAAGAAAAGAAGCTTATTATTCGGCAAATATTGAGAAGTGGAATTAAATTAACAGATTAATGTTGCCTCAACAAAAAGGCTCTATTTGTAGAAGAAATGCTAAGTCAAATCCAAAAGAGCAACATTTCCAATAAATGGAGGACTCAACACAAGCATGTGTGTGATCACAATGATTCATTGAATAAATGATAGGTCAAAAGCAACATTTCCAAAAGTGTCGAACTCTAAACTCTTTTCCACCATCATATAATAACAAAAAAAATACCAATTCACCTTCTCCATCACACCTCATCCACTCTCACCCAACCTTCAGCCCCTCCATTGGAGTTGCCACCAGGCCCGACCACCACTGTCGCCACCATGTCCACCAGATTCAACCTCATAGATTTTTATTTTGGAAAGGAATTCATCAAATTACTCACAATTTTCATATCTATTATCGAAAATTTACCTCTTGTACTAGTTTTTAATCCCAAACAGCAAAAACTATTGATCTTCACAGGAATATCCGGTATGTTGAGATTCCTTTGACAGAAACAGGTCTAATGCTTGAAGAACCATGATGTGATAAAGAAGTGGTAACTTCTTACTTCCGCTCATTTCGTTGTTCTTTTCTAGCTGCAGATGATTTTAATCAGCTATGACAGTAAGAGTGCTTTATTCGTTACTTTCCATTACATAGGTTCAATTTGGGAATTGAGCTAATCTATCAAATAAATTTCACTCCGATGTTTTCATTGTTGGTGTTGCACAATTGCCAGTAGGTGGCTTCCTTGGTTGCGTGCTACAAAGCTTGGTTCAATAGTTATTGAATGTAAGACAACTCAGTTGTTATATTTGATCGTACATGTATCCGATTTTAAATTTTGCCATTCGAAGGTGCTCATAATGGAGCAGATGTCAATACATCTCTAGTGCAAGAAGTCTTATTTGGAAATATTCTTATTGCAAATTTAGGACAAGTCCCTACCAGACAGGCTCCATTATGCGCATGGGAAAGGGGGGATGGGATTAAGGTTAGTGGACGGTTGGAGCGATAAAGGCAGATGGTGGGACGAGGGAGTTTGGGGAAGACAAAATTTTTCTGCTTCTTTTCTTTTTTTCTATTTTGATTTTTCATTTCTGTAAAGTAAAACTCAAAAGGGTAGAATTGTATCTTCAAGTCAACTGGACGGTTCCGTCCAATAAGAACTAAGTTGCTACATAAATATTAGGTTGGGATGCAAGTGCCAAAAAAATAGAATGAGGATACAGGTGAATAGGTTATGGACCAATGCATCTATTCTCCCATAAAATAATATATTGTAGTCTGGAAGAAAGGAAGTATCATTTTCTGTCAAAACTTTAAGCACAGATGTGGTCATTAATATATGAAGAATCTGTTATGCCATAATTCAAAGGAAAACCTAACCTGAATACATGCTCCACGAGCAACGTGACAGATGCTGCATAACAGCTTCCAGCGGTCCTTTATAATCCAAGAGAGAAAGAAACAATCACAATATCTCCAATTAGCATGTTGATGCATCTTTTCCAGTTGAATTAATCTTAATTATACTATATAAATAAGTTATCCCCGTTTAATAGCGAGGTATACACAGTAACAATTCAAGCGATACTTAAGGTGCACCTTCAGAAGGCATAAACTTGCAAACAGAAGGCCTTTAAAAAGAATGACATACAAAATACTATTAAAGAGATGATACCTTATTTATTCTACTTATTCCATCGATAGGCTCCATTTTCTTAACATCAGATAAGCAAGTTTCTGCAATAAAACTAATTGAGTCAACAAATCAGAATAATTTATTGGAAATAAAATTACAAACTCAGAAGAAAACCTGGTATCCATATGGCACAAGCGAGATGAGCCCAACGGCCATCAGTAGTAGGTTTCATAGCACCTCCTAAAAGATTATACACACTATCAAATATGGTTTTTGATGATCATATACAGTTAATACCTCAAATATACATTCAAAGGAAGGTCTAAGTACCTGCAAGCGGGCACAGGCAGCATTGAAGGTTGTCAGTAGCCCCTAGACGACACAAGTTGCATAACCAAAGAACACCACTATTAGGCTCCGGTTCCCCATAGCATTTTGCATGAACCTTAAAACGAGTTACAAGTGTACCATGAAAAAGCAAAAAAATGAAAAGGAGAGGACAAAAAGAACAAATTATATTATGAAACCCCAAAGAAAGATGAAAATACACCAGGACAGGGGAAAATCAAAATAAAACTGCAGCCCTGAATATATCTATCTTTTAAGAGATAGTACAGCCTCGAGATCCCATGGTAAGTCTTTTCAACTAGAATTTTAGACAAATGCTGCTCAAACGTCAACTAGATATTTGACCAAATATTTTCGATATTAAAAAATGTGAATATTAGTTTTGTTTAGATACACCAATTGTTTTTGGATGTGTATTATTTGCATTATTAAGCTGATAAGTGTATAAATACACTTATTCGGACTCTAAAATATTGACATTCGTAATTTTTTTAATGGAATTATAGCCTAATTTATTATATAGTGTTATTAGTTGAAACTCGATGAATGGAAGCGGAATTGAAAGAAAGAAGGGAAAAAAAGGCAAGATCCAAAGTTTGAGGCTAAAGTGCAAATACTCAAAAGTTGTATCGGAGCTCACGATGAAGATTCGGGAATGCTAGAGGTCAATTGGATACAATTAAAAGTCAAAAAGAGCGAAAATATGGCCAAAATATTTTCATGAATCAATTTTCAACCGCACAAGGAGGTTCAGATTTTTAGTTGGAGATTGAGACCCATTTTTGGGCCAGTAAATGTTCAAATTGAAAAAGAGCTATTTCTAGCAAAGTTGTAGCCCTTTGAGTTATCTTTCAAACGCATTTTGAATTTCCTTAATCAGATATGGGGAGAAAAAGTTATGACAAAAAAATTGAAAAAAACACAGAGTTTGGATCAGCGAGATAGCGCCCAGGCGCTGTGTTTACCCAGAAGAAGCCAATTTTTACAGAGAAGATGCAGGGGCTTAAGTGCTGCGCCGCGGATTTTAGGGTTGTGCTGTTTTGGTCCGCGAAAAGCCCAGAAAAGCTCCAAATTTGGGGAGAACGCATAGAGAGTATAAATAAAAGAAATGAGACACTTTTATAAAGTTCCATACATTGAGAAAACAAGGATACGAGAGATTGGAAAACGCAATTCAAGGGAGAAAAACATAAAAAAACTCAAATTTTGAAGCATCGATTGAAGAGGGAGTATATCTTGGTGCAAGCTTTATTTCTTTTTCTACATCTATATTCAAAACCCGGTGATGTATTCAATAACTTCTTGTTTTTCTCCTTCCATCATTATGAGTGGCTAAAATTTATATTAAGACGAATGATGTAATCTACTTGAAACCATTTATACCTTTTATTCAAGATTAATGTTATTTTATTCATATATGTGTTGATTTTTGCTATACACGTATTACATTACTTGATCACTAATTTAATTATTTTGTGAATCTTTTACGAATCGAGAGTTGAGTTTGAGATTTAGACTATCATTCTGTTTGGTAGCCATTTTTAAACCAAAGAAAGAATGCATTTTTTGCCCGTTAGAAATTCTCACAGCCATCTTTTTTTACTTTCCCTCTCACAGTCATTTTTTTTGACTTCTTCAACAGTCATTTTTTCTTCTCTTTTGCTGAAAAGTGGCTACCAAAGAGCCTCCATATAGTAAAATCCGATAAATTACTATAACGCGTAGAGATATTACTAATTATTACGGTCAGAGTATGAATTCTTAGAACTAGTGTTTCGTTTAACTAACGTTGATTCACATATAGATACGGAATTGAATTAGTTAAATAGGCTCAATGAGAATTTAAGAGGGATAAATTGAATACAATAAAAGAATTCAATCGAACATTACAATAGGTTATGAATATTGAATTAAGATTCAAAGGTGATCAACAGATGAAATTGTCATGCCCTGATATTTTTCCATATTTGAATCTTCAATCAATAGTAGTGTGCAAAATTTTGAAATTTTCAATTAGCTAGAAAAATAATCACAACAATTACTAAACTTTATTATTTGTTTTCAATCAAATTGAAATTAGGAATAATTGAATCAATTGTTAAATAGTAGTCCTCGTGGGAACGATATTCGGAACCATAGGTCAACTATATTACTTGTTACGATCCGTACACTTGTGGGATATAAAAACCGATAACATGAGCTTTCTGTAACTATAAACAAGATGTCATACTAACAATCAGTTTTACTCAAACTGATATGATTAATATATCAAAAGACCATAGTACCACCATAGAGTAGGCTTTAGTTTCACAGACCAGCTAGGTGGAATTAAGCAAGTAATTTGATCCATAAGAATGAGGCACCGCCAATGTGAAGCAACATAACATTTAATGATCTCAATTCAAGGTTCAGAAAAACAGTAACTTCGTGCAGTTACAAAGACATTCGAAGCATGAAACTCCCTAAATGCTTGGTTCCAAAATTGCAATAACGGTGTAATGGACAATGGAAAACTCTTTACTTAGTATCCAATTCCTTGCCTAAGAATAGCATATTTGCTGTATGGATGCATCTTATCACAGCGAACAATTTATTCCTCTTACAAGCAGGAGAATATTAATAAGAATAGAATGCGGACTTACCATCATTCTGCATTTATCACACTGCAGGAACAAATTATTCTCGTACTCCTGAAACAGAAAATCAATATCAGAAGATTCCAACCTATTATAATTCAGTTTTGCTAGATAATTGAGAAAAATGACAAATAAGGTCATTCGACATCTTTCAAAATAAGAAGGTATTTTTTCAATGCAATTCTTCCTATTTATGCAATAGTATACATTTTAAGAAAATATATCAACAAACAGCAATAGCCAACTTCAAGCTTGAGAGTGGGAAGCGCATAATTAACCCTTTCAAAAATAGAAAGCAGATTTACCTCATCCATATGGCAAACATTGCACTTATCAAGGTCCCTCCATTCTACATGAATAGGACTGTCAGTAGAAGACAGGCTTCTGCCTCGTTTGGAAGAAGACTGGGAGGATTTGGAGAAAAATCTGCCATCGGATAATTCCTGTCAATACCAAAAACATTAATATTAAGAAAAGCATCAAAGATGATGAGTACATAGAACCTCATAACTCTGAAAGACTTGAATGCCATCTTTCATAATGGGAAAGCAATAGAAACAAAACATCAAGCATTTACTGTTTCCTTTACCAAACAGTAACCAGATTACAAATCACATATCATACATCATAATGCTACTTGAACCTTGTGGCTTCACATGCAAGGAAATAAAAAGAATTTTTGACCCCCATTTTTCCCAAAATTCATTTTTCCAAAATTCATTTTCAACCACACTCCCATAAAATAATTTTACATGTAAATCCAAAACCCTTCCCCATTTTTTAATGGAAAGTTATTTAGACCCCTCTAAAGCTATATCTATATCAAATATAATGGAAAATTAGCACATAACAAAAATTAGTGTCAAACAAAAACCTTCAAAATTAAAACTGAAAAAAGGAAAAATTGCATTGGGACTCCACTAACATATTAGCAATGTAACACATTAGTCCCCAATATTTTGTGAAATTCAGGAAGTTCCTGTATATTGTACTTGTAACCAAGTCCACATAATTTAGTTGGAATCACAACAAGACAGCTTCGCTGTTCATGTGACATACCATTATGAGTTTTGAAACTTCCGGGTGCGAAAAACCGTACATATCAGATCCAAATTCAAAACCCCGTTCAGGTTCAACTTCAGCTTCACAATCAGGACGGTTTATTTGCACCTTCCTAATTCTTTTGCATATTTTATTCCAGCAAGCAGATGGAGTGGACCCCTTAAACTGCAAAGAAATTTGTCGCACAAAAAGAGTAAAGCTGCATTAAGCAGATCTAAACTAACCTGCAAATGTAAATTCGAAGGAAAAGATGAAATGTGTAATAGTAATCATCATGAAATTTAAATGGTTCATTTTATCCTGTTTTAATTATGTCCAATTACCCTGTTAACAAAAAGAATTTCAAATGTCATGTGAATTCAAAAAAAAAAAACTAGTAATGAGTAAGGAGAAATTAGTACAAGAAGCCGCGGTTATATCCTCCGACGTCAGTAAAACCACACGGAAGGGTTATCAATATCCAAAGGAAAAAATTGGGTGTATCGTATGAGAGGCTCGAGTTTAGTAATGAGTAAGGAGAAATTAGTACAAGAAGCCGTATTAGATCCTCCGACATCAATGAAAGCGCACGGCGGGATTATCAATAGCCAAAGGAAAAAATTGGGTATGATGAATGTGAGGCTTGACTTATGGAATTGGTCGAGAAATTCTTTATCGACCTAAAGCTAAAGAATTTCAATTTTAAACATGTACATGCCGGCCCCCTTCCCCTCAATCAAAACAAAGAACAGATCAAATCGAAAAGGATTTTATGCAATTAAAAGAAAATTGTAAAAGAGAGTACCAGCAGTAAAACCAATTAGCTCAAAACCAATGGGTGTGCTAAAGAGCTGGTGGCAACTGAATACTTTTCGAACCTAACCCAGGCTTTTGCCAACAACCTTTCTTTCAAATCCACTGGCTAAAACTAGCAAAAGTCCATGAACAGCTAGAAGGGCTTGAAGAGACAGTGGCTCAAAACGTTAAGAGGAAATAAAAAATTTTGTAGGAAGAGGTGGTCCTCAACCCTATGACCCTTAAATTTGGATGGGGCCCACTTCAAAAAACAATAAGGCAAGGCTGCTTAAAAAAAAGATTAATGGAATAGAAACCTATGGTACTTTTTCCATCTCATTCTAAGGGCAGCTCCTCCAGGTGTATTCCAGAAAGGAGCCCGAGAAAATATATCCAATGGCTACAGTTGAGAGTACAGAAAGACAAAACCTGTTTAAAGAACGCGACTTTGGAAAGAACGAAAAGGCTATAATAAAGGAAACAAGACCAAATTTTACGCAAGAGGCGTGTAGTCCTCAATAAATGCACATTATACTGCAATAAAGATAATAAATTAGTGACTACCAGAAGCCGATTGGATACATTGAATGTCCCTCTACCAACTTGAAATCACCAATAACGATTAGAAAAAAAAATGATCATCGTCCTTCAAAAAAAAGGGGGGGTGTAATTCATGGGATATTAGATGAGGATTTAGAAGTGCTGACAAATTGATTATTTTGAATCAAGATAAATGCACTACATATACCTCCTCTCCATTGTGTGATGTAACTCTATATAGAGGTTTAGTCCTTGAGTCAGCATCTCTCAGTACTTCCATCTTATATAAGGTACATGCACTTGGATTTGATGCCCAAAAAATCAACAAGAAAAACGAAAAATTTGATGAAGTCAAAAGTTTAAAGCTTGTTTCGCAAGTTTTTATAAATGATTTTGTTTATAGATAGATAGAATTGAGTAGTAGATAAATGGATAGTACATGTGGGTTTCACGAAATGTGGGAATAAAAATTGATTTGACCATTTTTATTCATAAACGGTTTAAAACACTTACCAAACATGTGCTTAGATGTCAAGGAACAGAATAATTAAGTATTAAACTAAAAGGAAAGTTCAAATAACAACCCACCTGTTGTTGAAAGAAACTTCCCCGTGGCAGTATAGCCTCCGGCCATATAAATCTCTCATCTTGGAAATTATCAGTCTGAGAATCTTTCCTACATGACATCACAGGGCCTCGTGACATTCATTAGATGAGTTGTTAATTGCAATGGAGAAAGGTAATTTATTCATATATAAAAATGAAAATTAATTACTAAAGCGATGCAAAAAAATAGGTCTCTCATTTATATCCTCTGATCTTGCATAAAATGCACGTATTTAACTATTGAACAACAAAAACTAAGGGAAGAACAGAAAATCCTAGGTTTTGGAACCACAACAGCCCAGCTACAGCTAATTGCAAAAACTCATGCATATAAAATCAGATGACAGTTTAGACATGAGCCATTAAGTTATATAATAAAAAGTACAACATTCCCATGCAACATAGTGCGCTGGTTAACACTGCAATCTTTATTCATCATGCAGTAGTGTTAATGTATCGAGATTAACCAAGGCTTAGAATTCGCAAATCCCCTCCTTCAATTGGGGAAGTTTTAAGGTCTTCAAGTTTCCTCCGTATCTGTTTATTGCCCACACACACTTCTTCAATTGATTCTTCGTCCCCTTCATTTTCGTGATCATGATCATCACCTGCAACACCATCTTGCAGTCGCAACATTCTTTTTGGAAGCTTCTGTTCACTAAGATGCCTGATCAAATTCAAAGACACTTCAATTAATTTCTTGAAGAACTTCTACTCTTACTCAAATCCAACAAGTAAATGACAATAACAAGAAATGTCATTCTATCCAGGCTGCTGAACATACTCGACATGAAAAACATTGTCCAACTAAACATTTACAATTTACAGAAGATTGAAAGCTGGGACGCCACCAATTTTCATGAGGAAATGAAAATTATCTACATATTTAGAGACAGAGAACCAGCAAGAAATCAGGAACCACATTTATCTAGATGTGTGCTAGGACACCTAATTAGCAACAAACATCCAAAGTAACAGAATCCAACAGATTTGCCGCACTCTATCCACTAGGAGTCTGGATATTCTTTTTAATTGCTTACAACTAGGAGAATGTGTGGTTAAAAAATAAGGAAATGTTTTGAGTTTGCGTGTATTATTATTTTATTAAAGAATGTGTGGTCGAAAAGAAGAGAGAGAAAATTGTATTTTGAAAATAATGAGGATTAAACAAGGGCTAAAACACATAGATTTAACATATTATGAAGGAAGCAGATCATACTGTTGTCACATAGTAAAATGAAATGGAATAACTTCGACTACCATTTATCCGGCATATGAATATTATGTTCCTCTTTCCACCTAAGTCTTCCTCAACCGTGCAGACATCTTCATCACAAAAAACTAAAATGAACAATTCAGATACAGTCAAAAGTTAAAGTCTCGATCCCCAGAATACAGCATTTGAACTTTCAATTTTTTTTACAGAACCCTTGTAATTAAATTTGGCGGTAAGAATCATAATACGGGTCATATTTAAACCTCATAAGTAATTGATAAATAGAAGAAATATGAACTTTTAAGGAACTCAAGTGAACAAAACATACATTTTTGCTTCCTCCAATGCTCGAACAAAATTTGGTTTCTTGCACTTCAGGTGCCAGGAAGAAAGAAGCCCTTGGAGAAATGAAATAACTTGTTTTCTTGTAACCCTGAAGATCAAAATAAGGAAAATGTATCGGACAACCTAAACCAGCCTGATGTTATTTATTAACAGAGGATTTCCTGCCTGATGGCAGTGGAAACAAATAAATTCCTGTGAACTCGTTAAAAATTACATACCTAGAAAAATCATGTGTACCAAAAAATTGAACTGGTACTGATTTTCCTATTGAAATTCTATTTAGACCTTTGGTTTACCAACAAGAGATTCACTCAAAATGATTGATGGCCAGATGATCGATGGCCACATAGCATGTCCTGTGTCAGATACAATGTAAAATGGACATTGCTCAGTAGCCAAAATATGAAAACAAATGTGCAACCTCCCAGAAAGCCGCACTTGCATGCAAACAAGAAGATACGAATTATCAAACCACATAAGCAAAATGAAAAGAAAACAGAGATGCATCACATTCACAGAACAACGCAGCAGAATACTCTGCCTTCGTTTATTTCAGAAAGAATCAACAGAAATTATAAAATACAAAGGAAAATATTTTCATTGTTGAAAAATGTATTTTTAGCTAATACTGCACAGCAGCTAATGATTGTGTGAATAAAGAAACTGCAAAATGGAAGATTGTTGGCCTTTTAAATACCAATAGTAGTTTTTTCAAACAGTGCATCTCCTCCCGTCTCTCCTCTTCTCTAGTGGAGATGGTTATCCCCGCCGCATCCAAACTCCATCACCCACTACCCAACCCTACCGGTCACCAGCCACACCTCATACCCTACCGGCCTCACGCCACAAATCTCCAGCCAACCATCTGAAAATCCATTTGTCGCCGAAAACCCAAGCGGTACAATCCGAATATGTGGTAGACCGAACGGCGCATCTGCAGGCAAGGTATCGGAGGCTCCCGGCGGCTCTTTCCATGAAGATAACACACCAATAACTGTAACAGAGGAGGAGGAGGGAAATAGAGGTCACGGGACCCGATTTCAGACCCGACCACTTCCAGCCGATAGCGACCCACACGCGCCTGTCCGAGGGCCTGTGCAGGCCATTCCGACCCCGGCAGGGCAGGCGCATGGGGGACGCGCTAACCGTGGGCCGGCACGTGGGGAACACGCGCCACCTGCGAGACCTCCTCAGGTTCATCACGCTGCAACGAGACCATCCGGATCATTGGTTTCATCATCAACTAGCTTATTCGCACAAAAAAGTGGGAAACATACTTACGCAGGAGATATAAAGGTTTTCAGTTCACGATTTAGAATTGAAGCAAAGGAGTTTGTAGTGACTGCTACAGATTCGGGTCTTATTAAGCTATCAGAATAGGGATCGAAGATATCGAGCGCAATTTGCATAGGCCGATTTGGGACAGTTTGGATGGTGAATATGATGGATAAGTTGGAGAACTTCGTCGTCAAATTTAATGAGTCTTCTCGAGCCTTTTTGGCACAACGTTGTGCTAACAATCGTTGTAGGTTTTTTATGATAGCACAGTAAAGGAATTCGTCGCCAAGTTTAATGAGTCTTCTCGAGCCTTTTTGGTGCAACGCTGTGCTAACAATCGTGGTCGGTTTTTGATGATAGCACAGTATGGGGAGAGGTGTCGAAAAGGAGTTGTGATGGTGCCGGAAGGGGCGAATGGAGAAGGATGGGTATCGATTTCCCGCGTGTTTCAGGCAATGGTGGGTTCATTTGTCGCCAGAGATAAGGTTAAACGTCGAACAACTGACGACAAGAGGCAGTCAGGGATGACTCATGCCGATGTGACGGCAAATGTACGAACATCGCAAAGTGCTGATCAGTGGGAATTGTTGTGTAAGGAAAGGGCGGAGAATGTGGTGAATGATCCTAATGCAGAATTGAGGGTTCCCATCCTGGCGTTGAAAGGGGAATTGGATGACTTGATCAAGGTAGTAGAAAATGGGTCTAGGGTGGGTCCCAGGAACACTTATTGTCATAAGTGTGGGGTGGGCTTAGATGAGCCTCAAGCTAATGGAAAACATGTAGCGAACTCGACTTCTAAGGAATTACAGTTGATCAGGGCCATAACTACAGATAAGCAGGTGGTGGATAAGGGCGAGACGGAGGAAACAAATAGGGGCGAGGTAGTTTGATTGATTGAGGGGTATCGTCAGACGGAACCTCAAGTTGAGGTGGGGGAGTCGGACACTACGAATCTGAATTTAGAGTTATTNACAGATAAGCAGGTGGTGGATAAGGGCGAGACGGAGGAAACAAATAGGGGCGAGGTAGTTTGATTGATTGAGGGGTATCGTCAGACGGAACCTCAAGTTGAGGTGGGGGAGTCGGACACTACGAATCTGAATTTAGAGTTATTGGAAGCGATCAATGGTTCTGCAAATGACGATATGTTGAATATGATTACTTTTGCAAAGGGATCATTATTGGGTAATGAGCACGAAAACAGACTTGTTGTGGGTGGTACATCAACGTTGGCAATTGAGAAACAACAAGGGACGATAGGATCAGCAACTAGGGTGGTGAACACCTGCTGTAGGAGATATTCTAAGTCTTCGAAGGAAGGGGAGTCAGGGAATGATAATGCTTTGGTTGTGTGGGTTGGAGGAGTTGGGAACGGGGATATAGACAGTGATGTTGTAC
>CAIGRP010039307.1:0-12327 GCA_903798385.1 Fraxinus cuspidata
AGTGAAAATATTTTCTCCTTAAGACAATATTGTCCCGCAAAGGTGCTAAATAACTACGGCACTTGTCTCCCAAGATACAGTGAATACAACTCGTGGTAGAATTACTTTAAACGTGCTTCTACCATAAGCAATAGCGAACTTAGAACGAAATTTTCTCTTTACACGAAATGGATTTTTAGAATGTCTTTTGGAGAGTTTTTTGCAATAGTTTTTTTTTATGTAATGCTCAATGTAAATTATATGGGATGACTAATGGACGTCCAAATGGTCTTTTATATAGAAGAGGAAATGTTGTAAGTGAAATGCCGCACCCCGAAGTCAACCACCTTTGCCAAAGGTCTCAGCAGTTGCAGTCCCTAGCCTGTCACTGGGATTTTGCTCGAGCGATAGTGACACCTTTTCATAAGAACTTCTCTCATGCTGCCTGTCGCTGAGCGATAGAATAGCCATTTTTCAACCCATATATCCTCTTTTCTATCCAACTTTGAACCGTAATTTCTCATTAATCCGAAATTGGTTTTGAAATTCCAAATATACCACGACAATCTACTGATAAGTAGATCAAGTTAGTCTATTTATATTCACGATTTGATTATCAAATCAAGTCCGAATATTTGGTCGAAGTTGACAAGAAAGTCACTTTCCATAATTTATTTTCATTCTCTAAACCAAATTCCAACAATCGTTCACATGAATGAAAATTCGAATATGCTCATACTATGTTGAAATTTGATGCATTGTAGAGAGAGATATATATAGTAGAAAAACACTATATTAGGTAAGGTAGCTTCCGGCCTTAAACCTTTCTTAGTGAAATAATATCAAATTTATTTGGCTAATTGGTGAACGTAATGTCCTGAATCATCATAGCAGTTAGTGTAAACCAAGACAATAATACTCTTAGAGATGTCTTTCCTAAATCGTTCATGGTTCTCATGACTTGGTTCATTTTGGCCATGAACCACTTTTGGATTTCACAAGTGTTTATAAAATTTCAACTTTTGAACAATTTTTATTGAGGTGGACCCACATCACACTTACATAGGTGACCTCATATTAAGAGTATTATGCCCTACTCAACTTAACTTAATCAAGATCTAGGAATCATTAAATAATATATTAACCTTAACATTCTACAAATAACACTATTAGTTATCATAGGAATGAGTTAGGAAACATTTTCTTAAATGTTTCATTGAATATTCATAACTTAGTTGTTCCCTTGAACCAAGGTATTGTGATCTTCAGTCAATAAGGTAGGGTTACCATTACAAATATCCTTACGTAGTAGGCTTTAATCCAATTCCTTTCAATATGCAACGTACTTGATCTCTCGATAAACCTTTTATAAGTATTACGACATTTTCCTTTGATTTCACAAAATCGATGGAGATGCCACCATTAGAGATAAGTTGTTTAATGGTATTGTGTATACAACATATATATCTAGACTTATCATTATATATGATGCTTTGAGCTCTTACAATACCCGATTGACTACCAAAATATATACTAATAACATGTACCGGCTTAGAACAACATGGAATCTCTTCCAAGAAGTTATGAAGTCATTCTGCCTCTTCCCCAACTTTATCCAAAGCAATAAATTCTGATTCCATCATTGATCGAGCTATACACGTTCGCTTTATCGATTTCCATGATATAACAACTCCATTGATGGTAAATATATAATCACTAGTAGACTTAAAATCCTTTATATCAGATATCCAATTTGCATCGCAATATACTTCTATTACCGCGGGATATTTTGTGAAGTGTAATCTATAGGTTAAAGTATACTCCAAGTACCAAAGAACCCTTGTTAAAGCCTTCCAATGATCATGGCTTGGAATACTTGTGAATCTACTAAGTTTATTCACAGTAAATACTATATCCAGTCGAGTGCAATTTGTAATATACATAACACTAGCTATAATTTGTGACTACTTTAGTCGTAACACACATTCACCTATATTTTTGACTAAATGTAAACTTGTGTCAATAGGGGTTTCCGCAATACTTTCCTCAAGTATAATATTAAGTATAGTGATAAGTGTATTTTTGTACACTTATTTAATACTTAAATATACTTATTATTGATAAAAATAAGCGAATTTCTACTCACAATTATGTAATTATTGCTTTTGTAGGTAAAAATCACCTAAAAGAAAGAGAACAAGACAAAACAAGGAAAAATATACTAAAAGTGTGAAAAATTGTGAATGTTGGACCAAAGTGAACGAAGCAAAAAGTTGAATGATCTTGGATGCAATTTATAAAGGGCATAATTGGTATCAAAGTCAAAATTCGATGACCAAATTGTACAAGAACGAAGTTGAAGGATTTGGCATGCAATTATCTAGGGGATTTGGCTGAAAAATTAAAACCAATAATTTATGGTTTGGGTCTTTTGGAAAGAGACTTGGTGCCTAGGAGCTACTGTAGCAGTGCCTAGGTGCCACTCTTAAATTTTGGGGACCATTTTGTTATTTGTTCGAAACTCTAGCACTAAAGTTGCAATTTCTTAATCTAGCCCTGCAGCCTCCTTGTGCCTTTTTTTTTTTGTTCCATGTTTTCTTTTCATTTTCAAATTTTCATTTTTTCTTTTTTCTTTTTTCTTTTTTCTTTCATTTTCTTTTCTTTTCCTTTTTAATTTCTTGGTATTTTGGTGATACAAATCAAGAATACAAGGAGAATACATTCAAGAATTTGGAGAAATATTTTGGGGAAATCAAAGCCAAGTTTCAAAAAAGGTTTTAACTATACCTTTGTATTTTTTTCAATTATTTTGTCCTATTTGTAATGTATTATTATAAATATTCTCATTTTTTATCATTTGTATAACATGGGCTAAGTATTTTTGTTGGGATTTATGGTTGAAAGTTAACCTAGCTTAAATTAATTTTAATATTTGTCTTTTAATGATAAAATTCTTATTTTCATGTGTATTTATTATTGTGTTGAATGCCTTTCATTTATGTGGTCATTAAATGATTGAGTTTAATAATTTGTATATCGTTCGAGAGAAGATTGTATATTTTAGACCAAGTCGTAAATACCCTAGGTTTGTGTAGGGGATAGAGATATACCCCTAACCCTAGGTGACCCATGAGTAATTTTCACAAAAAATTAATGTGATTGTTTGATTTTAATCAATATAGAGATATAGTAGGTTAATCAATCAATTATGGTTAATTTCGCTCGATAGAGGTAATTAACTAAATTTGAAAAATTGGGTCTAATTAGTAAATAAGTAATTTATTAATTGGCTTGTGGAGAAATTAATTAGGTGACGGTTAAGTGAAACCATGAATCCCAACCATGTTTTTCCTCCAATTTTTGTAGATTTTTAATTAATTTTCCTTATTTTCCAACATCGAATTTTATTGTGTGTTTGTTTTTATATTGACTAAAGTTGTGTAATCGAAAGTAAGCATTTCTCGAGGGATCGACAATCCGGACTCAAAAAGTCTACTTTATTACTTGAACACGGCCCGTACACTAGCGGTATATCATTTTAGCGAACAAGTTTTTAGCGCATTTGTCGGGGAGTGTTTTATTTTAATTACCATCTTAGTTTATTCTAATTTTCACTTTTTTTAGTTTTTATTCTTTTGTATAGCTTTTATATCTTTATTGTTAAGTTGATTTCTTAATTTTTATTTCCTTAGGTCTTCGGTAGTGCATGTTTTGTTCGAAACGTTTTGATATTTTCGAACTTGATCTGGATATTGAAAGGACTTTCCGAAGAAGGCGATGGGAACAAAGGGAATTAAGAAGGCAACAATTAATCGAGATGGCCCAACAAGGAGAGAATGTTGAACATAGTGCTCAACTAGAAAATATTTTACTAAGTGGCATTCCACAGGGTTTTGGTAACCAAGAGGGTAGAGCTCAAGAGCCTGTTGTAAATGAGGAAGATATGTTATTTGGGGACTTTATGAGCCCACCTGTGGTAGAGAATGAATCAAGTATTGTCTACCTTTCATATGGGCATCCAAACTTTCAACTTCGACCGGGTGTTATCAGTTTGTTTTCCAACACCATTCTATTTTATAGGAGGACCGATGAGAACCCACACTTTCATGTTGCACGATTTGTAGAGAATGTTAGCAATTTTAAATATGAGGACATGAGTGTGGAGGCAATCCGAATGAGATTATTTGTCCATACACTGAAGGATAAGGCAAGGGAGTGGCTTGAAACTTTACCACCCGAGAGCATAAATAGTTGAGCGGAGTTTGTTCAAAAATTTACAACCAAATTCTTTCCACCCGCTCGAGAGAAACTTTACAACCCAGGAGCATAAATAGTTGGGCAGATTTTGTTCAAAAATTTGCAACCAAATTCTTTCAACCCGCTTCAGTAGCCAAACTCAAGCATGACATAACCACCTTCCAACAATTCAAATTGGAGAGCTTTCATGAGGCTTGGGACCTGTCGTTCAAATGTAGATTCATCTTCTAATGGCTCAATTAAGAAGAAGAGTATTCGAAAAGTATATCATCTATTTAAGGTCATGAGTGAGCAAAGTGCTATGTGGCCGAATAGGGGTTTATAAAGAGGAGTTGGTGGAGTTCGAGATGGTAAAACATTTTCAATTGTTCTAGCAAAGATTGAGTCCCTAGTAAAGAAGGTAGAAGGAGTTTCGACAGCTATCTCTAGCTCTTATTTCGCCCATATGATACAATCTCTACCTATTTGTGATATTTGTGGAGCAAATCACCCATGTTCGAGTTGCCCATTAATAGGTAGTAGTTTGACATTCACCAAGCAAGTGACATATGCTCAAAACTTCCAACGCCAAGGGTATAATCCTTACTCTCAAACCCTGATTGGCAAAATCATCCAAACTTCTCTTATGGGAACAATCAAAATGTGCTAAACTCGAGGCCACAAAAGAAGAAAGAAGGATGGGGAGAGGCCATTGTTAAGTTGGCGAACCATCAATTGTAATATCAAGAGCGCAATCATGCCTCTATAAAAAATTTGGAGCGTCAAGTAGGTCAAATAGCTAAGCTTCTCTCTGAAAGGCAACAAAGAGCATTGCCTAGCAATATCGAAACAAATCCAAGAGAGAATGTTCTAGCTATTACCATTAGAAGTTGGTGTAATTACTCGAAAATACAATAACACGAGCAGGGGTTCAATCCGACAAAGCACCCATGGAGGAATATATACTTGTTCAAGAGCTTAGTATTATTGTTGAAGTAGCCAAGGAAAGTGAACCGGATCCATCAACATCAAAGGCTCCAACACCTGTTAAGGCATATGTATCCCCTATTCTCTTTCCATGAAGACTTCAAAAGTATAAGCTCGATGCTCAATTCGGCAAATTTTTGGAAGCGTTCAACAAGCTACACATCAACATCCCATTTGTCGATGCCTTAGCTCAAATGCCAAGCTATGCCAAGTTCATGAAAGACATTCTTTCCAACAAAAGAAAACACCTCCAAAAATCAAAGATCCAGGGAGTTTTACTATTCTGTGCACTATTGGTGATTTAAACTTTAGTAAAACTTTATGTGATCTTGGAGCTAGCATTAATTTGATGCCTTTGTCAATTTTTAGAAAATTGAGCTTGGGAGAGGCTAAGGCAACCATCGTTTCCTTGCAATTTGCCGATAGATCTATCAAGTATCCAAGGGGTTTCATTGAGGATGTCCTAGTCAAAGTGGACAAGTTCATCTTCCCAGTCGATTTTATAATTCTTGATATGGAGAATGATCATAACATCCCTATTATCTTGGGACAACCATTTCTTTCTATCGATCGAGCTTTGATAGACGTGTAAGAGGAGCAACTCATCTTAAGGGTTCAAGACGAACGCGTTACATTCAATATCTTGAAGGACATCAAGTACCCATCGGAATTCGATTCATGCCTTCGAGTGGTTGTTGTTGATCATGTGGTGGCCGATTCTCTTTATGAGCTTTTTAAGGATTCTCTTGAAACATGTCTTGCACGTTCTTCAACTACAAAAGATGAGGATCCTGAAGTTGAGCATGTGGTACATTATTTTGAGGCTACATCGTCTTGCTTGTATACGAGAGCACCATACTTTGAGGATTTGAAAAAGAACTCTTCCCCACTAATACCATCTCTTCAACAAGCACCTACACTTGAATTAAAGTCTCTTCCATCTCATTAAAGATATGCTTATTAAGGAGATGCATCTACACTACCAGTTATAATTTCCAATTCCTTAAGTGGATTGGAGGAAGAAAAGTTACTTCGGGTGTTGAGGGAACACAAGGAGGCCATCAGTTGGACTATTGCAGATATTTGAGAAATTAACCCTTCGTTGTGCATGCACAAAATCCTTATGGAGGATGATTTTAAACCATTGGTGGAGCATCAAATGAGGTTGAATCTAAACATGAAAGAAGTGGTGAGGGCTGAGGTGGTAAAGTGGCTTGATGCGGGCATTATTTATCCAATTTCAGATAGTGCATGGGTGAGCCCCGTTCAAATGGTACAAAAAAAAAAGGTGTAATGGTAGTTAAAGATGAGAACAACAAACTTATACATACAAGACCTGTGACCGGTTGGAGAATATGCATTGATTATCGCAAACTCAATAATGCGACTAGAAAGGATCACTTTCCTCTTCCTTTCATTGACCAAATGCTTGAAAGATTGGCGAGGTATTCTCACTATTATTTTTTGGATGGGTATTCGGGTTATAATCAAAATCCAATAGCCCTTCAGGATCAAGAGAAAACTACTTTCACTTGTCCACATGCTACATTTGCATATAGAAGGATGCATTTTGGTCTTTGCAATGCACCCGCCACTTTTCAAAGGTGCATAATGGATATCTTTTCCAACATGGTGGAAAAATGTATTGAGGTTTTTATGGATGATTTTTTTTTTTTTGGTGTTTGGGGTCTCGTTTGATGGATGCTTGAGGAATTTGGAGATGGTATTAAAAAGTTGTGAGGAGATCAACTTAGTACTTAATTGGGAAAACTGCTACTTCATGGTCCAAGAAGACATAGTTCTTGGCCATCGAATTTCACTCAAAGGGATAGAAGTTGACAAGGAAAAAATCCAAATCATTGAGAAATTACCTCCACCAACTTCAGTAAAGGGGATAAGGAATTTTTTAGGACATGCCGAATTTTATAGGAGATTTGTCAAAGACTTCTCAAATATCACAAAGCCACTTTGTTCCTTATTTGAGAAGAACGTTACTTTTGATTTCTCTAAAGAGTGTCTTCATGCTTTCAACACTGCTCCAATTATTATAGCTCCAGATCGGAATCTTCCATTTGAGCTTATATGCGATGCAAGCGATTATGCTGTTGGAGCAATTTTAGGGCAAAGAAGAAATAAAATCTTGCATGTTGTCTACTACACTAGTCGGATGTGATTGTTTACACTGACCACTCGGCCCTCAAGTATTTGCTAGCAAAGAAAGATGCCAAGCCTCGATTGATTAGATAGGTTCTTCTTCTACAAGAGTTTGACTTGGAAATTCGTAATAAGAAGGGGACGGAAAATGTTGTTGTCGATAATTTATCTCGACTTGAGCACATCGAAGAAGTGGTGAATGGAGAAATAAATGAGGTATTCCCCGATGAACAACTCTTGCATATCATGCATCTTCTACATGTCATTCACACACCATGGTATGCGGATCATGTGATTTTTCTTGCTAGTGGTATCACTCCCCCAGATCTTTCTTACCAACAAAGGAAGAGATTCTTCGCTGACATCAAGCATTATTTTTGGGAAGACCCTTTGTTGTTTAAACAAGGCTTGGATCAAATTATTTGAAGATGTGTTTCGGAAGATGAAATGGAGTAAATCCTTGATCAATGTCATTCATCTTCCTATGGTGATCACTTTGGTGCCGTGAAAATCGCATCAAATGTACTTCAATCGGGTTTCTATTGGCCCACATTATTTAAGGATGCCACACTCTTATTTCTAAATGTGATAGATGTTAACGTAGTGGTAATATCTCCAATCGAAATGAAATGCCGTTGAACTCTATATTGGAGGTAGAAATTTTTTATGCATAAGGTATTGATTTCATGGGGCCTTTTCCTTCATTATTCTCAAATCAATACATTTTGGTGGCGGTCGATTATGTGTCAAAGTAGGTCGAAGCAGTGTCTTTGCCCACTAATGATGCTCGAGTGGTAGTAAAACTTTTTAAAGAAAAATATTTTTCTTTCTATGGCACCCCCCGAGCTATCATTAGTGATGGAGGCAAACATTTTGGCAATCGCTTCTTCGACTCATTATTGACCAAATATGGAGTGAAACATCGCGTGGCCACCCACTATCATCTCCAAACTAGTGGCCAAGTTGAGATTTTGAATATGGAGTTGAAGAGGATTCTCGAGTTAAGGGTGAGGGCCTCAAGAAAAGATTGGTCCAAGAAATTGGATAATGCATTATGGGCTTACCGCACCGCCTTCAAAACCCCTATTGGTATTCTTCTTACCATCTTTTATTTGGGAAAGCTTGTTACCTCTCGGTCGAACTTGAGCATCGAGTTATTGGGAAATGAAAGCTTTGAACTTTGATGTCAAATTGGTCGGTGAGAAAAGATTGCTTCAATTGAATGAACTTGAAGAATTCTGCCTTGATTCTTATGAGAATGTTCGAATTTACAAAGAAAAGACAAAGAAATGGCATGACAAACACATTGTGAAGCAGGAGTTTTTTGTTAGGCAACAAGTTCTTCTCTACAATTCTAGACTCCGATTGTTCCCAGAAAGCTCTGCTTAAGATGGTCGGGTTCTTTCCCCATCATAAAAATCTTTCCATGTGGAGCAATTGAACTTTATCATGATGAAAAAGGGAACTTCAAGGTCAATGGCAATGTTTGAAACCATACTTGGGAGGCGATTTTTTGAAAGAGAAATCATTTATTCTCCTTGACAACTCAGAGTGATCATGTCCCAAAAGTCAAGCTAGAGACTTTAAAACAAGGGCTTGTTGGGAGGCAACCCAATCTTCTTACCCTCTTACTATTTTGATATTTACTCATGATTCACATTTTTGTCATCACATTTTTGACTTAATACCATATTTTTTTTGTAAGTCAAATTTTTGAAGTCCGAGCCACCCATGGGTCTCAACAAGTTTGGGGGTGAACAAGGTCACGAGCTAAAAAATCATCACAAACAACCTTCAACAAACATTCAATAGGGAAGTTTTTTTAACCCACTTTCTTTGTTTTATATCATTCTTTTACACATTGAGGACAATGTGTGATTTAAGTTTGGGGACGATTGTGCTTAAATTGGTGATTTTGTGTTGACATATTAGATAGCCTTGCCGGCTTTGGATGTTTCGATGTTCAAAATTGTTGTTGATTCATGAGCTATGACAAAATATGCTATTTATGCCTAAATTTTTCAAAAATTGCTTGTTCATGTCAGATCCTAAGTTATCTTGAGCACAATGGTCACAATTGATTGTTATCTAGATGTGAAATTTTTTATTGATAGATAGATTTTTTTTTTTTTTTGAATTGGTAAGAATTAGGTTGTGATTTGTGTTTAATTTTTACATTGTCGGTTAGACCCAATCAAACTAGAGTGGGAAAATAAATTAATGATTTGAGAGTAACCTTTAGGTTTACACTTGGGAAAAGAAAGTAAATATATTTAAAGAGTGTGAATCTCATGAGTGGGAAAGGAAATATTTGACCAGTAAGAGTTTGGGTTGAAGTCAATTTGAAAATTTTCCCATCTTGACAACATTTTCATAATGTAGATAATGATTGAAAGTGGCTATGCACACATGCATCGATTAAAAATTGGATAAGCCTAAATTACTTTTGCAAGCATTATTTGGAGCATATTTGTGAGATTTTACAATTTTCACTCGAATTTCTACTAAAAATCACGTAATTATTGCTTTTGTAAATAAAAATCACCCAAAAGAATAGCAGCCTTTTTCTGCCCCTTTTTTGGCTTCCTGTTTTTTTTTTCATTTTCAATTTTTCATTTTTCATTTTTTCTTTCTTCTTTCTTCTTTTATTTTATTTTCTTTTCCATTTAATTTCTTGGTATTTTGGGGATACAAATCAAGAATACAAGGAGAATACTTTCAAGAATTTGGAGAAATATTTGGGGAAATCAAGACCAAGCTTCAAAAAAGGGTTTTATTTATACCTTTGTATTTTCTCAATTATTTTGCTATATTTGTAATGTATTATTATAAATATTCTCCTTTTTTATCATTTGTATAATATGGGCTAAGTATTTTTATTGGGATTTATGGTTGAAAGTTAACCTAGCTTAAATTAATTTTAATATTTGCTTTTTAATGTTCAAATGCTTATTTTCATGTGTATTTATTATTGTGTTGAATGCCTTTTATTTATTTGGCCATTAAATAATTGAATTTAGTGATTTGTACATCGTTCGAGAGAAGATTGTATATTTTATACAAAATAATAAATACCCTAGGTTTGTGTAGGGGATAGAGATATACCCCTGACCCTAGGTGGCCCATTAAGTTATTTTCACAAAAAATTAATGCAATTATTTGATTTTAATCGACATACAGACATAGTGGGTTAACCAATCAAGTATGGTTAATTTCGCTTTTTGAGAGGTAATTAACTAAATTTGGAAAATCGGGTCTAACATAGTAAATGAGTAATATATTCATTGGCTTGTGGAGAAATTAATTAGGTGACGGTTAAGCGAAACCATGAATCTCAACCACGTTTTTCCTCCAAAATTGTCAAGTGTTTATGTTTTCATATTTTGTAGGTTTTTAATTATATAGTCTCAATGTCGTGAGATTGAGAAAGTATAATTTCTTCTAATGTTCTAAATATCTTAATTCCTAATATTACATCAGTCACACCTAATTCTTCTATATCAAAATGTTTTGTTAACATTCTCTTGGTGTTTTGTATTATTTTGTGATTATTGGTCATTATCAATATGTCGTCTACATATAGACATACAATCAAGCCTTTGGTATATGTTTAATGTATATATACTTGTCACACTCGTTTATCTTAAATCCATTAGACAACATTATTTTCTCAAACTTTTGATGTCAATATTTAGGAGCTTGTTTCAATCCATATAAGGACTTAACTAATTTACAAACATTTTGTTTGTGATTAGGAGAGACGAACCCTTCGAGTTGTTCAATGTATATCTCCTCTTCTAACTCATCATTTAGGAATGCCACCTTTACACATCCATTTTATGAATCTCAAGGTTATGTAATGCTGCAATAACAATTATCAACTTTATCGATGTGATTCTAGTTACGGGTGAGTATATCAAAGAAATCAATTCTTTCTTTTTGTCTATATCCTAGCAACCAATTTAACCTTATATTTGTCAATGGATCCATCTGATTTTAGTTTCCTTCTGAAAATCTATTTACACTCTAAAGGTTTGTTCCCATGAGGTAAATCAACTAACTTCCAAATATGATTTTACATTATAGAATTTATCTCACTATTGATAACTTCTTTCCAATGCAGTACTTCTAGTATAGACATTATTTAATCGAAAATCTTTGGTTCATTTTCTACCATATAGGTTAGAAAATCTAGGCAAAACAAATTGGTTATTCTAGCTCTTTTACTACACCTTGATTCTTCCTCATTTGTAGTATCATAAGTTCTTTATTTGAACTTACATTTTTATTATTTTTGTATGGAAAAATATTCTCGAAAATGATGCATTTCTCGATTCAATTATTATTCCTTCATGTACATCTTGAATTTCATATTTATGTACAAGGAAACGATATATACTACTATTATTGAGTACCCAATAAATATGCAATCAATCGTCTTAGGATTGATTTTCACTTATTTAAGTTTAGGTACTTCAACATTAGCCAAACACCCCACACTTTCAAGTATTGATATGAAGGAGGATGACATTTCCATAGTTCATATGGAGTTTCTTCCTTCTTTTCTTAAAATGTATCTTATTAAGAATGCTCTTTGCCGTTAGAATATCTCCTCTACACTGGTGGCGGACGAAGGGTCCGAAAGACACTTAGTCGGGGTTGAGTAAAAAAAGAAGAGCATCATCTCATTAAGAGTTCTATTTTTCCGTTTAGCAATACTATATGATTGGGGGCGAGTAAGGTGTCAATATTTGATGAATGATTCCATGCTCGGAAGAATATTTTTCAAACGGTGCCCCATATTCACCACCTATATCACAACGAATACTTTTTATTCGTTTACCAAGTTGATTTTTAACATCTTTCTTATAATGTTTAAAGACATTTAGGGCTTTGTTTTTACTTCATAATAAAAAGACATAATAATACTTTGTACAATCATCAATAAAAGTTATAAAGTATTTCTTACCA
>CAIGRP010039313.1:0-20776 GCA_903798385.1 Fraxinus cuspidata
ATCCTTATAAACCCATGATCCTCCTAACTTCTAACCGATGTGAGACTTTGATCGTATACCCAACAATACTTACGAAAGAATGAACTAAAATATCATTACAAACGAACCCGAATTTTATCGCCAATGTATGAATTTTTCTCCCAACAGACAAGTCGTTAACGCCAGGGGCGGATTTAAGGGGGGGCTGGACGGGCTGTAGCCCGGTCCAATTTAATTTTTTATAATGATATTATAAAAATATCATTATTTTTTAAATTGGCCCAGCCAATTTAATTTTTTACTAGTAAAAAAAATTATTTTTGTAAAAAAAAAAATTCTTGTGTAATTTTTTTTTTTTTTACGTATTAGCCCGGTCTGGAATTCGGTCCTGGATCCGCCCCTGCACTTAACGCCACCACATGCCTAGGAAATGCACTACTAAAAGTAAGGGCATCCACAGGGATTTCCAAGAATTGCATAGCATAACGTTTAACTGCTTCACAAAACTCCCCCATTTATTTGACACGTAAGCACCAAGCATAGCATTGTAAGTAAAAATATTTCTTTCAAACATTTCATCAAACACCCTTTTAGCATAAAATAAACATCCACACTTCCTATACTGCCATACATAAGCACGAGCTTTGTATTCAAGAACACTAAATCACAGATATTGTCGCAATTTACTACATGAGCGTGTATTTATCTGCCTAGTACAGAGACTTCTCGCTTGCACATAAATCTAGCGCCATCGAGAGAGCTTCATCTAGACATTGGTTTTGATTATAATTTAAGCTTATAGTATTGGTGAGTGACAAAAAGGCTTCTTTCAAGTTGATGGGTTTTCGAGACGTTTCGGAGATTCCGATAAGACAATTTTTGTGGGTTCTCTTGGAACGAGAGGTGTCGTGTTGAGATCGAAGGAGAGTAGAGATTAACGTGGCCATTTAACCTACTCCCTGCATGGGTGATGAATCACTTGCTATATTGTAGGTGTTCTTGAAGATTATCTTATCATTGTTAGAGTTGGGTAAATTTATTAGAAAGATGAATAATATATAAATTTCATCAAATATGTATTTAAGAAATGAGTAGTGGTTATAATATGTAAGTGAAATTAATATTTGATTTAAACTGATTAACATATAATTTTTTAATAATTTTTAATATTACATGAAAAGAGTTAAATATAACTCACAATGAACCCTTAATTGAGCTGATGATTTTAACCTAAAATTTGAAGTAGCCATTTACTAGCCTCTGTTTTAAAATTATTACAAGGAAAAAGATATTTGTACAGAAAAACGTCTATCGAATTGTTTACACCCTCTCACATGCTCGTAGCCCCGCGTGAATAAAAAAATTCCAAGATGTGATCCCAACTCCCTATTGTGAATAGTCGGTAAATGATAAAAAAATTCGATACATATAGCATAGTCCTTATTATAATGAGGTTTTTTTTGGGAAAAGTAAGTGTTGAAATAGTGATTTTTTTGGAGAATGTGTTGCTAAAAAGTGGGAAACAAGTTTGAGTTTGCGTGTAAAATATTTTATTGTAAAAATATGTGATTGAAAATGAGTTTCAAAAGAGTTTCTTTTGAATGGTTGTCAAATAGTGAGTTTTGCTGTCATTTTATTTATCCAAATTCTCCTTGGTTCTCTTAGGCTTGTCGCAAAGGTTTTTGGTAGTGTTTTGTCTTCTCTTGCACAAAACCTCTCTGAAAGCTCTCAAAGGTTTATGATGCCTACTCCTCGTTCACTCATTTTTGTTTAATCCTCCTTATTTCTATACATTGTTTCTGGTGGCTATGGATCACAAAGTGTAACGGCCTTATATGTCTCATCTCTTAATTTAGGCTGCACTATATTCAGGGAAAGGAAATAATTAGGTGGTACATTTTCTTATCAATTTAGTAACCCATTGTCCATGGTACCTCAATAGTGTGTTCTAAGTGTGTGGTCAAGTGTTCTGCACCACTTGAGGTTTGTGCATACCATGGTTTCAACTTTCAAGCAAAAATTTTGGCCTCAAAATTTACTGTTAATTTCAAAGCAATTTCATTGGTTGCTCCCAAATTTATGCAGTTTATAGTGTTCTATTCCTATTTCCTATTCTTTCTTGAAGGAAATGATTCACCACTCTTTCGGTTGAAGGAGTCATTAGTA
Source organism: Fraxinus cuspidata (assembly GCA_903798385.1). NCBI lineage: Eukaryota > Viridiplantae > Streptophyta > Magnoliopsida > Lamiales > Oleaceae > Fraxinus > Fraxinus cuspidata. The sequence continues at coordinate 2,146 of CAIGRP010039313.1, forward strand.
AAGGCCGATGAAAGATTAGATAAATTTATCCTTTATATATCTTCCAAATAATGATCAATTTATTGGAACAAAATTTGAGTAAACAACTGTTTTGTGAGTTCTATTTGCATTACTCTATGAGCTTTTAACGTTTTACCATCATTATAAGCCTTCATTCGTACAAGGTGTGTAGAGGCAACTATATGCCATATAAACCTCTGTACATGTATGTGATCAATTGAAACAAGTAAAATCTGTATATCTTTGCTCTGTACCCTCATTCTGCATGTCCTTTCACTGTAGTATAAATGTGTAATTGAATTCAAGTGGTGGAGAAATATGACTATTCTTTGGATTAAATACTGAGCATAATGAAGTTCCTAATTCTGCAAAATAGTAGTGATTGGTGAATTAAAGAAGTTTTTGACAGAATCTTCTTTTTCATAACATTGTGTCTGCCGATACTTGATAGAATATTTGACATCAAATTCCCACAAAGAATGTTATGAATCAGCCGACTTATTCCACGATATATGTGTGGCTTTGAAGTTGAAGATCCAATTCTGTTAGACAAGCCAAGTAGACCTTTGCCAGAGGCAATATGGATACCTGATAATGTATGGAAGGATTAGGTGGAAATAGAGAACTTTGCTGAGTTGTTTTAAGGAAAATTTGTTGGAGATCAACACTGTGGAGTTTAAGCATGCACAAAAATTCATAAAATAGGTCATTATGCTGCTGAAGATGGATAGACAAATAGAAAATTAGGAGCAGTCGTAGTACTTTTCTTTGTAATATCGAATGTTATGTAGAATATAAATTAATTTGGCTTTAGGTGTTAAAGATAGATTTTATTGATATTGCAAATTAACGGGGCATTATCTTGTTTAGAAGAGATGGAGTATGTGTATTTGACTTTGCAAGAAAAATTTAATGGAAGAATATTGGGTAAACGAGATTTTGGCGGTGACAAAGAAGTAAAATTTTTGATTAAGCAACAATGGCTAGCATTTCAGTATAAGATTGGCATGAAAACAATTGATCATGTCTAAACTCAAAAAAACTTAGGTTTGAGATGATAAGGAACGCCTATCTCTTTTATCTGGAGAAAGACCTTGATGCCTGAAATAGATTCTTTCTTGGGTTATATAGTAAATTTGGTATCAACTGACTCCAGCAACAATAATGAAGAATTTGTTGTTATCAGGAGGACATAGAAATTAGTAATATGCAAACAAACGACTTTTCTTCTCAAGTCAGTAAAACACTTGATCTTGTGGAATATCGGACAAAATTAGAGAAGTTCACTCTTTTGTTTTCTTCTCTTCTGTTTTGTCATCTCCACTTTTGGCCCAAAATTGTTTTGTTTGTTTGTTCAACTCACCTGCTGTATTTATAAGATGTTTCTCTATAATATTCTGAGGGTGATGGTGAGGGATAGCTCATGTCATCTCTTCCCCGGCACTGGTTACATATGCTGTCCAGATTTTTGAGGAATTCATTGCAGGGTAAAACTGCTGTTTTCTTTTTCTCGTCTTTGCTTCTCATCCTAAAAAAATTAAACAGAAATTCTTACCCGAAAACTTGGGGGAATGATTGAATTAGTGTCAATTTTCTTTCTGAGTGGTTTCTTACATTATTTTGTTTCTTGTGAAGAGTGGGATATCCTATTGGTTTCTAATCTATATTTTTTCTGTGACCTCTCCAGGAATCAATTCTATCAGAAATGTTATATCATGTTCTATAACTATTTTTATGACATGTACGCTCTTCTGAGTCGGAAAGAGTTGTGTGCATGGCAGGTAACTCATTACTTTTTACCCCTTTTTAGTTCAACCATCACTCTGTAATTTTCAATCAACATAGTGGCTGGGAGAGGGGGGATGAGAATGTTGCTGAGGTCTTTATTTTTATATGTTTTGTATTTCTGTCTTCCTTCAAGTGTTTTCCGCTGGTTAGGGACTAAATTAGGAAATGACCTTCGAGGATGCTGTTATGTAGCAACTAGCAATCCTCGTTAATATATTCCTGTTACTTCAAATTCAACATGCTTACATTTTGAATACGTTGATCTTGATGATTTTGCTTACATTAATTTCTTATCCTCATGTGACTTTCTACTCTTTGTTTCCTTTCCTTTTTGTATGTTGGTGATGGGTGACACTATGCTGTTTGGCCTGCATATTCATCTTTATTCCATGTTCATCCGTGTATACGGATACTTCTGCTTTGAATACGAGCAGCAAAAACAACTTGTTCTTATCTTTAAAGGACGTTTAGGTGGACTAAAGGGCTTCTCTTTATGACAGTAAAGCAGAATTTTTTTTATTGGCACGCATTCAAGAAGATTCTGGATCAGTTTCTGGGAACTAATCTCGGTGGGCCAAAATTGTTGGCTGGATGAGATGCTGACACTGAATATTTCCTCAACACATACCTTCTAGTCTCAGAACTGCAGGTTGAACTAAATTGATCACATTGGAGGATCTTCTTTCTCGGTTTCATATAGACTACAAGTGAGTCCTCCGCTGCAATCTCAAATTCAACGCAACAGAAATGTCCTAAAGATGTATGTTCTAAAAACTAATTACATAAATTTATATTTGAATGAGGCAGGTGCTTGATGTCTGTATTGATCTTGATTGTCAATGGAAAAGGATTTAATGCATCACGCTCTTACCCCACGAATAGATACTAGATTTGAGTTTTCAGCACTAAAATGTTGTGTCCCGAAACTTTGAAACCTTCCACTAGTTGGTAAATGAGATTGTCAACGGAGCAATAAAAGGTTAGTGGACTTGAAAAAAGCTGTTATGATGAGATTAAAGAACAATGCTGACAAACTTCAGCCCTTAATATTTGATGTGGATGTAAAGATAAAGAGAGTATAAAGTTTATCAATAATTTGGTCAATAATGTTTTCACGTTGACAATCAAGCATGAGAGAGAGAGAGAGAAGAGTTCATTGAAAAAGTTCGGATGTTTACATAAATGGATCAATTAGTAATTTGAGATCTTGTCTCATGAGATATACATCAATTACGCTATATCAAATTTTACGCCAATATTTTGCTACTCAGAACGAAAAGTTTGACATTATTGATTAGCATTGCTAGTGCATCCCTCCTGACCATTGCCTATTAGTTTCTGAATGATCTTTTCACCAGCAACAATTTTTCATATTTCTGCGAAATCCCTGTATCTCAATTCCTCCTCACACGAGGGATTCGATGCTTTATAATTCATTATAGTAGTTTCACTTCCTTCTTATTCACAGAATGCTCTTTATTCGCAGATAGCTTTTAAGAATCAGAAAAGCTAAGAGAATATGCATGTATCTTTAACTGGTTCTTTTCTGCCTTTTTCTTTTATTGCTTATAGAGGTTTGGCTTAACCAGTATTATATTGAAATTGGGCTTGGATATTTGGCTTTACCTTTATCCCTTACTGTGGTGATACTCAAGTTGTTTCTGGAAAAGAGAGAGTATCAACTTACGTTGGGATTTGCAGCAGAAGGTGAAAATAGATAAAAGCATAGGAAAGAAGGTTTGGTGAAAATAGATAAAAGCATAGGAAAGAAGGTTTGGTAATTGTTTGCTTTGGAAGAAAGAAGAAAAGCAAGGGTGGGGGTGGAGGGAGAGGATGGAATAGAATAGAAGCTTTTTATTTGTCTGGTTGTGCTGTTTGAGCAAGATAGGAAGAGGCAGTCTTTTCTGCTAGGCAAATAGCGGTACTTGTACCTTAGGCCTGCAACTTACATGTACTACTTTCTAAAAGCTTTGGATATACTAAACATCCCAGTGTTTTTATTCTTTGGTCCAATCTTAATTCTCACTTTTTTTCTTAATTTTTAGGTGCTGAATATACTTCTTAAGACTAATGTGCTTATTCTTTGCTTTGGAATATGATTCCTTTCCTTTCTCCAAAATTTTGAATATGCATTCTTCCTTTTTGCTGCGCACATGGTTATCCAACTTCTAGACGATGATATTATACTATTGTTGAGTCGCATGTATGTCTACATTCAAATGAAACAAACATTTCACGCTTTTGTAGATATATGTTAAGTTGAACCATTTTATGTTTCTTCCCACTTTGATAGTGTGACACACAAAATGGACTACTTGTGTTGCAGTGCAGGTAGGTTTACGACCCGAAGGGCTTAATTTAAGGAGTGCAAAGATCTAAGATTTTTAAGAAAGAGTCCTGGAAAATAAAAATAAGAATGGTAATCCTAAACTTTAAATGTAAATTGGGCCTCTTTTTTTTCATAACCGTTGACATTTTTCAATCATCTTTTATCTTCTTTAATTTTTTCTCTTTTCCTTTTTGGGGTCTTTGTACAACACTAGCTCCCCCGGACCACCACTAATCCTTGCACAAAAACACATACACCATCAACCTAGTTACCTTTATACTCACGCTTATAGCAGGACTTTTACAGCCTCTTCACCCCTTTAGAAAAGGCTATGTGACATCGGGTTTATCAAATCCTTTTACTTAGTTTTAAAACTATGTCAAAAAAATAAGCAATTTAGAAATAAACTTGACTTATTTTTAAGTACAGCCAAACATCAGGAGAAATGCCTAAAGTTGGCAAATGGAAGACAAAATTCTGGTAGTCATTAGCTTTGTAAGGTAAGGCAAACACTACTAGACATATCAAAGTCTTGCATCATAATAATTCAAAAACGTACTGTAATAATCTTGAAAACAAGCAATTTTGAGATTGAAATACAGTCTAATATTTAAACCAAAAACTGGAAATTAATAAAAGCCTTCATGTTCCTTAGCATTCTTGTATTCAGAGTAAAATATCTGAATTAGCCATCTGTAGTGCAGTGTGGCTTCAATAGTTTACCTTCTGATGTAGTTTCAGTAAATCCAAAGCCTCCTTGATGCTTCAATAGTGATGTTCATGGCCATATGTTGGGTATTCTACACCCTGGGCGTAGGATAGCAGGTCCCCCGAGCTCCCATTATTGCCGCCACTGCCGCTGCCACAGTGGTTTCCTTTCAGGCCAAGAAAGTCCCTGGTGAAGTGGTCAGTCCAAGTGACAAGATTCCCCGCCGCAAATTCCCCAGCGGCAGTGGTGGTGCTCACGTGACCCATATCCAGCTGGGCCATGGTGGAGCTCACGTGACCTGCAGAATGTACTGCAGCAACAGTGGCTGCCTTCTGGAGAAGTGCTGTGGCCGAGAGCGGTGCTCCACCGGTGCTGACATGGAGACTATGGAAGGGTGAGGTCATCAGCCCCTTGTGGAGTGGTTCTTGGTAAAATGGTGAAGAGAGGGGAATGTGGATGGATTCAGGTTTGATTTGGACAATGGTACTGGTGTTATGGTCTTGTAGTGGGTCCCAGGAAGGGTGATCCAGGTTCATGTGGGATGGGTTCGGGAAGTGGCGCTGTTGGGCGGAGAAGGAGAAGAGAGAAGAAGGGTTTTGGTGGTTGAAATGGAATATCCCCGCCGTGTCCTGTTGCGGTTGTTCATTATTAGGGTTTTGTCCACCGGCCAAGATTGAGTTGGCTGCAGAGAGTCTAGCAGTTTCTTCTGCTAAAGCGTCACAAAATGCTCTGTGGGTTATGAAGCTATCCTTCCTGCAGATTTACACACGCAATAGAGATGTATATATCATAAAGAGAACAAATAAAATGGAATATAATGTTCTTTGATTCCCTTTCAAAGGGTCTCCAGTAATTTTTATAAATGTGTTTGGTGCACAGTACTAAAACGGTTCAGTCTAAACATGTTATGCTTGTACACAACCTTCGAAAAAGAAAACACTATGTGCCCTCCTCCTTAAGGTACTGCAAAATAAAGCTTCATCGAAACTGAAGATAACTATATGGTTACTAGTTCCTTAGAGGACTATGTCCAAAATGAATGTAATGTAGACGTTCTTGTTGGTTTCATTTTACAGTTCTGTTACACCAATGTCAGGAAAATATTGTTTTGATATCACAAAGAGATTGAACTTTGGACAGACTAAATATTGTGCCCAAAGTGCAGGATTTATCCTGGAATGCAGGATTTCTCTTGGAATGCAAGGTGCAACAAGTGTTGATTCGCTCGTCACTTTGACAGATTAGTGCGGGGGCTCTTGGACCATGACCAGTTTGGGGTACATCCTACGATTTATCTGGTTTGTGTCTTGAGGGCCGAGACGTAGACCCCAAAATTAGTCTCCGAAGGTGTATACCTGAGTACAAAAAAAAAAAAAAAATATTGTGCCCAAAGTGCTTGATTGTGGGTGTGAGAGGAGGATTAGAATTGACCATCTTTATGCATGCAAAATTTAGAGAAAGACATAGCACTAATAATGTCTAAAAGTTTCTAGGAACTGATGTTTTACAATGACGAAAGCTTTTAGAAATTAGAGCTCATGTAGCCCGCCCCCGCCCCCACCTCATCCCACCCACGTTTTTGTGCATGTACAACTCAAAAAATCTTAAATTGCATATTTTTGGTGAATTTCAGAAGCAAAGAAAGAAAACAACTCAACACTAGCACAGTTATGATGACAATATATATGTTCAGAATATTTTTCACAGCCTTTGCCAGCAAACAATGAGCACCCCACCCCACACATGGGATTCTAAACAAAGTATTCAAGATTCTATAATTTTCCTTATGGACTTAAGAGTAGAAAAATCATCATTGTTTTCGGTACCTGTCCTTGTTCCCTGACCAATTGTACTAGCAACTAGCAAAAGTTCGAAAAGGATAAACAGAACCCTTGCATGGAAATAGTTGCTCACTGTTCGAATTCTACAGTTCCTAAATTTTGACATAAAACATGCAATTTAAGAATATTAACTAATAGAATACACAACGATTAAAATTGGTAAACAGCACATATTGTTTATCTTTTGCTCTTTTCTTTGAAATTTCTGTTTTATTCATGAATGAATTATGCAGTGTTCAGATTTCACAGATATGCTTTTGAAGCGCTTCACCTATTTTTATCATAGCTAGTTCTAAGTCGGAGTAAAAAAATAGGGTTTCATGAGGTCGATAGCCCCTAAATTTTGTCAAAGCTTGAGACATGATACTAACCAGCGAGAAAATTCATTTACTCCACCCCAAATTTACCACTGCTAAAACATAACATGATAAAACAAAGATTTGCCCTCTTGAAGAGACATGAAAGTTCCCACTTCAAAGATTAAACAAGAATCCAATACCAGTCTAATCAGAGTTCCAGATAATTAATGAACAGTGGAAATTGAGAACCCCAATGTTAAAAAGGACAAATCATGTAAAGATCCAACGAAAAAATTGCGAAATAAAAAGAGATAAAAAATCCGAAAAGATTCTTACCTGGAGAAAAGGGTTCCACAGTCACATCTGTACTCTCTTGTTCCACAGGTTTTTGAGTGTGCTTTCCAATCAGATTGAACAGCATAAATCTTTAAACATTTTTCACATTTCCACTTCTTCTCCCCATGTTTTCTGCAGTAATGTTTCTTAATTCCTGTAAGGTCTCCAAGAGCCCTTGAGGGGTGACTATGAACACATGTAGGCTCAGGGCAAACATAAACCCTCTTCTTATTTTCTTTGCTGTCTCTTTGCTTAAGTTTCCAAGGAAGATTGTGGCCTCTCCTGTGAAGCTGAAGATTCTGATCTCTCTGAAAACCTTTGCTGCAAATCTCACAAACAAATCTGTTTGTAGCCAAAAGGGTTTTTGGAGATAATGCCATCACTTCAGCATCAGGAGCTGCAATTTTCAACATGTAAAACATAATTAATTAAATCTAAATCAAGAGAACTAAACCTCGTACACAATAAATTTAGGATCGGCTACATAAATTCTTTTTCATCACTTTGATCCTTCTGACATAACCAGATCTTTTACGAAAAAAACTTTTACCTGGATTTCCAGGGAGTTTTCTCTTCTTCTTGATTTTGGGTGGCTGCTGAGTAGAGATGGATTGTGTTTGTACCATTGGATTTAAGCTGCAGGCAAAATCATGAACCCTAGGACCAGAAGAAAAACTAGCATCTTCAGAAAGAGAGTTTGAATTGGACAAAACTGCAGGAAACATGGCTTCTGAGCAAAAAGTAAAAAAAGGAACAAATCTTGACGACGAAGAAGAAGAAGAATCAAAGAGAGAAAAACAAGAAAAAAAATCCCACCCACTACTAATTTCTTTGTTTGTTTTCAAGAAATCCTTGTAACAAACACTCTTTAAGTCCCTTAAATTGCAAAGAACAGGTGGAAGAAAAACAGCAAAGAAATTGCTAGGTACAACTAAGCAGTGGGTGTGAGGGTGGTGGTTTAAACAACAAGTGGCAGTATAATTCAGGCAGATTTAAGGAATCCCTATAATCTGATAATCAAGATTTGTAAAGGAAAAATCTTCTGATGATCATGATTGATGAAATTCAGAGAAATCTTAGCCGTGGATTGCTTGTATCAGAATTTGGAGAATAGAATTCAGAAATCTGATTACAAGCTTGCCATGCATTCAGAAGCATGGAAAGAAACAGACAGTATGATGGTTTATTTGCCTATTAAAACCTCCTCCCTGTCCAATAAATGACCCTGTCCTTTGTGGCTATATATATAAGTGTATCTATATATGTGAAATAAAGTAAACTAGTATTATTAGGGAAATTACTAACATTTAAAAGTAGTATACTCAGGTGCAGAGGACTCAATTTTAACTTCAGACAATGTTTTCTATTTTAAATTAGTTTCTCAAAAAATGTTGAACTCCAACTTTGAATGTCCTCGACCGCTCTGTCCTAGAGAATTGTGGAGGAGGTAAATCGCGGAATGTGCCTCAGCGAGCCAAGGTACAAGAGCTGAGGTACAGAAATATAAAGAGAAATCCCACATGAGAAAAGAAAGGAATTCTGCGAAGTTGAGTGGGGTAGAGTGGTTAACTTAAGCATAAATTAGGAAGAATCACTCATAATTTATTTCTTTGAAAAAAAGAATTAATTTAAGCTTCTGACATTATTATCACTTCTGTCTTTTCTTTCAATCCTTTTATAAAACACCCAAATCTTAAAAAGGCCCTGCATTTGAATAGAATAATGTATTAAAAGGAGTAAATATTTATCATTAAATTCGGAAGCTTAAAAAGCTTTACAAGTATGGTGGTAAATCCCTACCCTACCCTACCCTACCCTATCCCAACCCCATTAAAAAAAAAAAACCTCAAAAGCTAAAGGCAAAGAGAGAGAGATGATCATCAGGTGCTTATACCCACTTTTCCATCATGATTGAATTATCTGCTTTGACTATGAAATTTTCCAGTAACCCATCAAAGATTATCTGTAATTATTCGTGGGTTTAAAGTTGTAATAATTCTTACAAGGAAAGTTGTAATTATTCTGTTTTTTATCTGTCTTGTCGGACAAGATGATGATAAGGATACGAGGAGTAAAGTTTTTTGCTTTGGATGGCCTTTTCGGCTTTGGATTACCACTACATCTGGGAGTTGTTACTAAACTGATTATATATAAATATATAGATATAAAGTACATCTCACAGAATGAAATGGTGTTGTGACAATTTATAAACAATTTATATTCGGTAAGGCATGTTTCGAGAGCTATTATAACCGATTTAAATTATAAATAGATGAAATTGAGTTGTTGGTACATGTGTTGTACTTGTAAATTTCTCAAAATGTGCAAATAAAAAGTATGTTTCATCAATTATATTAATAAATTGAGTAATATTATTCAATCACACAAGTGCTTGACATCAATCTAAGTATAAATTAATTAATTAAAAATCTAAATATGATTCATTTATCTTCACTTAATAACTAATCATTTAATAACATTTAATGGACAGCTAGACGGGTGCTAAACGCCAATAAAGTTGAATAGCATTATTATTTTTAATTAAATAAGTTTGCAGTCTCAACTTATTTATGGCACCTTGTAAATTTTGGATTTTAATGAAGAAAAAAATAAATAAATAGTATTTTTTTCTTGTTTGGGAGAAATTGTATCGAAAAAAGTTGTAGCATTAATCTCTTAAGTGATCAATTATTCCAATAGCAAGTTCGTATCTAATCTTTATAAAGGAACAAGTTGATCCCCTACATTTTAAAATAGTTGCAAATTATGAAGCCGTCCAAATTGAGTAGTTGATGCAAGCAGGTGGAGATGGGACTCGATGTTCACCTGAGCGGGCTAAGGAAGAAGAATTATTTTGGCGAAATTTTCTTAGATGCTTCTACTTCTTTTAAGTGGTTTGCTATCGGAAGAAGTCTCAGATTTTTTCTGGGAAAAAACGTAATCACAAGTATATGGCTCCATGCGAACAAATAAATCAGTCGACGAAGATGCTGAGGACCCTTTAAACCAGCTCCAAGCCATCTAGATTCATATACTGGTTCACATCAGGATACCTTATAGATGGCGGACAAGCTCTAACAATTTCCAAGATTTTGCATTTCTATCTTTGGCCGTTTTGTTAAGAGTGAATATGAATGAGAGTATTATTGGCCACTTTCTTCTATTGCTGTGTGCAATAAATTTTCTACTCTACAGATCTGTCAACTTCCTTGAATTTCATGTTGATCAACGAGTAAACTTCCAGTTGATGCTGGTTGTAAGGCATCTCTCTCACATCTAACTGGCCACAGGAATAGTGGTGTCTTCTGCAACTGCGTCATGTAATATGCTCAGTACTGATTCGTGGGATTGAACAATGATCTATGATGTGGGATCACATTGAATTTTCTATGCTAGATAAATATATTATCATTAAATTGTTTCATATAATGCTATTTCAGGGTTCCATTTTACCAGTTCCATGGACGTGATCTACGTGATCTGAAGAATTCTTTTCTTATCAAGATAAAGAGTAGAGATCCCCTTAAAATAGGGTCGGTCAGTGTCTAGTTTAGCGTTTCGTTGCTCACATCATGAGTAGATGTTTCATGTTGTTAATTAGTAACTCACTGCTATTTCATGTCTTCCTTCCGTAAAATTTCCTTAGGTTTCCAATGTACAGGCTTTGTAGTTAGACTGGGACTTGTTAAGTTGGAATCCAGTAAGTTTTGCTCCTGCAAAGTTTAGTACGAAATTTAGGTTTGATAAACAGTCATCTGAACCCCTTTATGTTACTGCTATGATAGTTATGGAGTCTATATGCTGTTTCAGTTTTCTAATCTGCAATGTATCTATGACTATTAGATTGAAATTCCGCAATATTTGATGGATTTTAATTACAGGAGAACCGTCTTACAGTTGACGAAGCATTACAACATCCTTACTTTTCATCGCCTTCTGGAAAATCAGATTATGTAAAATTTTCGCAAATAGTCTTTCCGTTTGTAGTTGCACTCTTAATCTCATGGTATTTAACAGAAGACTATAATTGTTTGTAGTATGTTGTTGCATCCTGAGCACAAGTTTTGAAGAAAGAAACTTAGAAACACCATAAAATATAAAGTACACAAAATGGAAATCTATTTTGCCAAAATTTAAGATTATTGGTGTTCTCATGTACATGGGGTTGTACAGAAAAGTAGCCTGGCAGCATTTTAGTGAGCAAAAAAGTTGAAATTGTAAACTTATCACTGTTAGTTTTTAAGCAGCCACTGTCATTTGTTTAATGGTTGGTTTCCATGGAATCAAGATAACTGATAAGTTATCCATGCTGCCTCTCTTGAATGCAGTTTGAATGATGCAGTCGGCTAATGAGGATGACAATGAACATTCAGATGAGACCTCCGATGCCTCATTATGTAAAAGATCACACACATTCTGCGGAGTCAAGGTCTCGAATATACCATCAGATGATACCACCAAGTATATGTCTTCACTGGTTAAAGGTCTCCAGCCAGTGACCTCAGGGACTGCAATAACACCATATCTGGGAATACCAGAAAAGAATTTACCTCAATAAGTTCAGGTTGAGATTGAAATGCACTTCTATGTTCTTTTACCAAGCAATGAAACAAGATACTAAGATCAAGAATATCCAACTTCAGGTCAAATAGGTATATAGTTTACAACCTTTTTAAAAGCACGTCACCAATAGCTCGGGACATTGCCAATATGCCATTGACACGTGGAACACCCCACACACGAACAAATCCACCGGATGCTTCTATTCGGGCCTTTTCATCTTCTCTATCTGGATGATGATCTCTTGTAAGTTCCTCAGCGTGAAGTTCTTTCACTACAATGATTTTTGTGAAAGATTAATCAGTTTTCATCAAAATATGTGCTAGGCAAATGCGAATCTTCTTATCTCAGCTTAAACGCCTAGAAAGATAAAAACGAGTTCATTTCTGCCCACCTGCTGAATATTGTCAATCAATGTCCCAAAAACATTCTCAGGAAATATTTTTTTGTTGAAACGTATCACACCTGTATCGTCTTGAGAACAAATTCTACGGGAACACAGAATTGCCTTCGAATCACCAACGTTGGCAATCAGAATTCGATCTTTTACCAAAAGAAGAACAGTAAGAGTAGATCCAGAAGTATAGCCTTTTTCCAAAGCTTCCTGAAGATAGATAGGGTAATGAAATTATAACAAAAATCATGACAATATGGCATGGATGTAAAATGGAGAGGAAGAATCTGATATGCCTGAGAAAATTCTGAATCTATATCTTGGATTGTTCTCAACAATGCTTCCTTTAAAATCCCATATATTGACCTGTCAATCACTGGTGGTTCTCCTTGAGAACTACAGAAAAAATCAAGAAAAAGATTAGATATTGCACAAACTATTTGATCAAGAAGTTTAATGCATCACATGGAATAGGTCACCCCAAGCCCGTCTGTACATATTTTGACATGCGATACTGGATGGGGCTGGATGGTGGACAGTGCAACATTTTAATTTACGTGCAGTCTACCTTGCAAACAAGCCATTACTCTGCACGAAAATCAGAAAGTTATACTTATTCTAGAGTACAGTGGGACACAAGGCCAAAATGGAATGCAGCGGACAAACGAAGACTACGTGGAAGCACTGGGATTAAAAGACCAAATTCAGATAATTTCTCAGTTATATGGAATGACAGGACAGAATTACATTTTTCACAACTGCGGTATGGTTTTCCATAAATGGTTATTCATCATTGAATACAATTGAAATATTTAACATGAAACTGAAAGTGCTGAACTAAATTCTGAATTTAGTCGTTAATGATTAACCAACCTCTTTTGAGTGAAACAACCGGTATCTGCTTCATTATTTTCTCCATTGCTCGGTACAGATTGGTTGTATGAATGGAACATAGTATGCAGGAGAAGGTAATCGGCAAGTTTTTCTGAAGCCATTTCACTTGCTTCCTTGCCTCCATGACCATCAAATACTGCTGCAACACCAACAGCAGCCTCCTCAGGCCCATTTTTTCCTGTACAAAGTGTCCTAAGCTTAGGCTTAGAAAAACAATAAATTAAAACCCAAACAGGGTCTATTCCACCAAGTAATATATTGTTTTAAAGTTACAAACTCTTCCGTCCAACCTCCAATCTATTCCTTCAGAATGCAAAAACAAAAGGCTTCATTCATCTCCGGCATAGGGAGCGAGAAGCCAACTGAAAGGAAAGGATTGGATCCGTTTATATCCTTAGGAAAACATCTCTTATATCCATTAAGTTAAGACTTTATATCACTTAACTAAAAAGACTTTCATTACTGCTAAGCGTTATAATTAACATGTTCTTGATCACTTGTAAGCTAATTTGGACAAGATATACATCATAACTACTCTTTAATCACTTGTAGAAATGAATCATTGAGCAACAACTTGCCAAATTTAACATTACTTTTTCATGAGAAAGATGGAAAAAGGAATAAAAATTATGAAAGCTTTGCTGTTCGAGCTTAATCAGGAAAAGTAGGCTGCACACCACCTGCTTGTTAATAATCTTAGCAGTATGTAAAGTTCTATTCCAACACGGTGAAAAAGAACAGAGCAGGGAAGAAGTTATGTACCTAAAAATGGTATCTGCATATCAAGATTGCACGTAATACGATCTTCTTGATACCCCCTACGTCCCTGAAACGTGGCAAACTGGCAGTTGCTTGTTGAGTTTCGAGAAGATTCAGCAGGGAGAACCCACTGAGTACGCTCCAGTGAACTAAAAACAGCTGAAGCACCTCCTTCTTCGTAAGGTATCATGCAAGATACTGAAATCCCATAAGCAAAACATCCAACGTAACCAAGAAAAACTCCTAAGAATGCTGCAATTTGAAACTTTTCCATCGTCACGTTTGTCTGAAAACCATAAAAACAGAGCAATTTCATCCACTTAATAAGAAAAACAAGATATTTATTTGCTTGCAAATAATTACTCCAGAGGATGTTTACTTGTTTCAAATTCTAAGATCGAAATGCTGGAAGTTTAATAAAAATAAATAAAAGTAATTGAGATATTGCATTTTCATGATGTAAATATTAGATAGACATCATGTATAATTCTATTCTGAAATAATTCTCATTATATCCCTTAAACAAACACAATTCAATAAGCAGATTAAACAGGTTGCTTAATATCGCGTCAAGTATTTTTATTTTTAATCAGACAAAACTTCTTGAATTAACAATAAAATTAACAAAAGATTTTACCCACTAATAACTATCGATTTACCAATATTAATCTATTTGAATTTATGACAAACAAAAATGAGAAATTCCTAAAATTCTTGGCTTTATATAATGATTGGAAAAAAAAATCCACCATTATCAATCTAAGCATCACCATTCATAAATTCTTTTAAGAAATTATAGATGGGCTATCTTCAATCTTTTGGAAAAATTTCAGAAAAAAAAATCCTTCTATGGTTCACGGTTACAGAAATATAATGGATACGTAGAAACGGTTCAGTACCTGTTGGCAAAATACAGCAAGACCCACATAGATGGAGAAATAGAATCTAACAAAAATATGGAATGGGATATAACCCCCGGAGTTCATGCATTCTTCTCTGAGAGAGAGAGAGATCCCGGCGGTGGTTAGTAGCACATTCTAGTTTTGTTGGGTCAATTTTGCATAATTTTAAATTATTTATTTTCAGGGATGTGCATTTTTAGCATAAGTAGCCAATCGAAAGTTCATATCAGGACGAAACGCCCAAATTGGATCGAACTCAATTCCAATAGAACCGAATTGATCTTCTTAAATTAAAGGTTCGAACAGGAATTGATAATCGATGGATTTAATTCATTTCTCAATTCTGGACCAAGAATCAAATTTTCATAATTTTTTCATATTGAATAAGTCAAAATATTTTAGTTTTTTTTTAAATAAATTTGTCAACTAATAATCAAGGCTAAAAATATAATTTTTCTATTTCATTTGTCAATTAATTAATTTAGTTCAAATTCAAATTATGATTTTTCGACGGAAGAGTTCACAATCAGACATTAACTTTTACAATTGCAAAAATTAGCTATTAAATTTAAAAAATGCAAAAATCGGGTAAATAATTAATTAATGAGATATATTTTATTAATTAAATATATTAAAATCAAAATTATACAATTCATGGTCATACATTATCAAATTATATACTAATCACAATTTATTTACTGATCACATATTATCAAATTAATTGATCACAGATTATTTCGAGGTCACAAATCAAAAATTTTATACGTCACGATTTATTTTATTGGTCACAAATTAAAAAAAATTATAGATCACAATTTATCTATCGATCACATATTTTCAAATTTATTGGTCACAAATTATTTTTTATTCACAAATTATCGAATTTAAAGTCACATTTTAATAGTTAGTCGCAGTAAATAAAATAGTTGGTCACATGCACCAAACGCCCCAAAATTTATTGGTCACAAATTATTTTTTATTCACAAATTATCGAATTTAAAGTCACATTTTAATAGTTAGTCGCAGTAAATAAAATAGTTGGTCACATGCACCAAACACGCCACCTCCGATCACGATCCACCACAAATACTTTGGTCACAGTTCAACCAAACCCCCCACAACAACACCACTGCCAACAAAAATATCACCACCACCACTTCCATCACCACCACCAGTGCCACCACTATCGTCGTCGCCATTTTTGCAACACCATCGTCGCCACGCCACGCCACACCAGCAACACCACCACACATACCACCAGTCACCATCGTCAAAACACCACCACACACCAGTCACTACCACAAAACTGCCACCACACAAAATACCACCACCACACAAAAACACCACCCAAATCTCTAGTGCACTGTCGACGTAGTTAGAACCACCACAATTGCGCCACACCAACACCAACGTCACCAGAAATCCCACCACCTCACGACAACCAGTGACCGGAATCTCCATCTCAAACAAACAGCCACTGATTCACCACCACCACCACCAACAAACCACCATTTTCAACTACAAAACCACCAGTTCCACAGCCAAAATTCAATAAACCCACCCCAACCTCTAGATCCACCACCCACCACCACAAAATTGCCACCACACCCACCACCACCACCACCACCACACAAAACACCGCCCAAACCTCACTACAACCACTGTTGGCGAAGCGAAGCAACGCAACTTTGCTTCTGCTTCGAGCGCCGTGAAGAATCACCTGTGAAGAGTCGTCGCCTCTGGAGCATCGCAACGGACTGTAGCGTCCCGACACTATTGTTAACAGCAGTAGCGGCCGTCGATGCCGCAGCGTAGTCAGCCAACGTAACTCCTTTGTCGGTCGTCGGCGTTCGAAGAGAGACAAAGGAGAGATGAAGATGTGAAAATCGGGTAAATAAGAGAGAAAATGGAGAGAAAATGAGAGAGACGGAAGAGTGAAAAATAATTAGGGTTTGGGTGGATGAAGTTAATTTAATTTTAAGAAAATTTTGAATTGATACCTGACTTTTTTTAAAAAAAAATAATCAAATCTGATTTTTGAAATGTGATATTGAAATACCTGGATTTGTGTAATTTTCTCATTATTCTATTTCTAATTTTCAATACAAGCCCAACTTGATCAAACCTAAAGTTTTTCCAAATCTCTCATTCCATCGAAGTGTTGTTTCTATTTTCTGGAGGAATCGAATTAGAAACTCAATTGCACATCTCTTCATTATTGTGAACATACTAATTTATAAAGAATTCGACAAAGAAATGTGCAAAAGATCACTAATGAGATGAAATCATCTATGTTTTAGTATTATTATTTACTTTTTGATAATTTGTATACATTGGTGAACAAATCTTATTAGACAATTTGTTAATTTGTAGAATTTTAAATTGGACTACATTATTTCGTAAGAGTTAAGATTGAAGTCGTTGGTTGAGTTGGATCGAATCGAACCAAACTCCAACTCGACTTGAATTGAATCGAGTCAAGTCATTCTTCTTAAATTAAGTTCACGTTTGACACACATTCTTTCAAAACTCATTGTCAACCACACATTCTTTAATGAAATAATATTTTTCATCACATTAATAATTTTTCATTATTTTTAACCACATATTTCACATTATATCACTATTAAAAATATATTTTTTTCTCAATAATATCCATCAAACACACCACAAATACATGAACGGGTATCTGAATCGAGAACTGACAGGTTTGATTTGATTCTCGATACTAAACTAAGAGCCAAAAAATCAAATAAGAATCAAATCTCCCTAATTTGTTTATATTAAATAAGTCAAAAGTATTTAAATTTTTTTTCTAAATAAAATTACCAACTAGTTGAGTCGAAAATATCATTTTTCTATTTCATTTGTCAATTAATTAATTTAGCACAAATCCAAAATATGATTTTCGTATTTCTAATTTTTAGCTCAATCACAACTTAATTAAATCGATCTAAGTATTTTTTTTTTCAAATCTCTCATTCTACCGTATTGTTGTTTCTGTTGTTCTGAAAGAATCAAATTGAAAGCTCGATTGCTCCTCTATTTATTATTGTGAGCTCGCTACTTCCATCTTATAGTGAGTTTAACAATTAAATTTATTAAGAACTCAACAAAAAGATGCAAAAATAATATCATTAATGAGATGAAATCAATGATATTATAGTATTATTGTTAAAACTTTTTGGTAATTTGTATACATTGGTAAACAATATTATTAGACAACTTGTTATTTTTATAATTTTAAACTGGACTACATTATTTTGTAAGATTTAAGATTGAAGTTATTGGTTGAATTAATGTAGTGCCTTTGTAAATATTTAAAAATTTTAATTATTGTGCAGAACCCTCAAATCGAACTAAACTTGTTCGGTTCCATAATTAAATTTGAACTCCACGATTCCATATAAACAAATCGAATCATGTTCAGCCCTAGTTTTTATGCTTAGTAGTAAAATATACTGTGTATATACATATTTTGTGCATTTTTGAGCCTTATTTTGGGAATTTTTTATGTAAATAAGTGATTTAAAAAAATTCGTGATTAAAGTAGAGAGTAATTTTGACCTTAATGTGGAATGATTACATCTTTATCCATTTATTTAGTGAGAATGATTTGAGTGTGTTGGAACTCCCCATCACGTCGACTCCCCTCAACTGGCAACTGAACCTAAATCCCTCAATCGAGGTCCACCCGATCGAGTTGCTTGAAGATGCAGCAACATCCTGCATCCATGTCGACCAAGTACATCAATCCAAGAGGATTTCCTCCAAGCATGATCGTGGGATGCTCAAGAATTTCAATTGACTTAAATCTTAA
>CAIGRP010039315.1:0-23609 GCA_903798385.1 Fraxinus cuspidata
ATTCACCTTATGCTAGGATAAATTCTTGAGTGGGATGGATTCGAACAAGTTCACGAAGCCACACACTAACTTAGCACAAATCCATTGACTTAACCAATACTTCACCTAAAATTATCCGAGACTTCTCCAAATCTCGACTTTAAAAATCGATTTGCTTAATTAATAAAACTAAATAATAATAAAAATATAACCAATAATCAAGTGGTTTGTGGGGCTAGGCACCCCCAAGGTAATGATCCACCACCTTAATGCATTCTGTAGGTAGGTTGAGGTTGATCCACCACCTTAATGCATTCTATGAAATCCAACTGTAATGATATAAGTAATAAGCCCCTGTTTGAACTAAATTATTTTTTTCATTCTCATTCTTCTACTCATTTTCAATCATACATTTTTCAATAAAATAATATTTTTCATCATATCAATAACTTTTTCTTTTCTTCAACTACATATTCCCCGTCACTTCAAACAAAATTATACATTCTTAAACTCAAAATGTGCACCAAACAGGGGCTTCAAAAAAGAAATTGGAGACCACTTAAGCAATATTCTCCAAAAATTCATTTTAAATTATTTTAGATACATTAATTTATAGTTTCATATTATGAATAAATATGAGATTTTCCTAATAAAGTTGCCCTTTCTTTAATAAACCAAATGTACATAACATTATTTGACAACAATTTTGATAAAAGTTTTAATAGATTTTGTCAAAAACTATTAAAAAAAACTAATTTGCAATGATCATAGAACAAGGAATGGACCCTATATAATGGAGTCCCGCCACTGTCACTACTTGTATTCTAAGTTGAACGGTAACACAAATGAAAAGGCTCACAATACACGATATTAAAATCAAGATTCAACAAATCATTAACAGAATAGAAAGGAAATTTGCAGAAAATTAATGATTGAACACAATGAACTATTTTGGCCTAAGCCCCGAAGGTTCGGCGACCAGATCTAACACCTACATCCCCTATTGAGCATCCAAATAATAGATATTCGCTCAATTGCACTAATAAGCCCAAAAATGACAACAAGTTACAAATAGTTCTTCCAATCACAAAAGAAAAGCACAGAACACTTATCTCTTTCACACTGAACTGCAGATCTAAAAGGAATCACACAAGAAACCTTACAACAGCCGACTGAAACTGCGACTGCAAGAAAACCTTTATTCTCACAGCGATCGCTCTGATAAACAGATTACAGAGGCTAACAACTAATATGATCTCAGTTTACAAGTTCATCATGACAGATGAAGAACACGAAAAACCAAACCCTAATCTACAAGAATAAGGGCACTCTCAGAAGAACCCAGAAGACGGAAGAACTCAAAAGGCAGAACCAAGTGATAAAATATATGCACTGTAAACATATATATATCTCACACCATCAAAGCAATAATCCAAAGGCCGAGATAAGCCACGTGTCACCGTCTCATATTAAGTGTACCATTAAGAAAAACGAGTTCAACAGTAACACGACCCAATTTTTGGGAGCACATCATAGATCAAAGGTTCGAGTATCAACAACAAATGTGAAGCAATATCAGTAAAGGGCAAGAGACAACCACATGTATTGGCTGTTCCACTTCCATCTCAAGGACATGTCTGGCCGCTCATGAAATTATGTCAACGAATTGCCAGTCGAGGAATTAAGGTTAAATTCATTAATACAGAATATATACATGTAAAAGTTTTTGCTGCAATGTCTGAGGAGGATAAGAAGAAAACCCTGATACAACTGATCTCAATTCCAGATAGATTGCCATCTGAGGATGACATAAGTCCTGGATTCGAGCTAATGGAGAGACTTGTAAGAACGATGCCAGGAAATTTGACGAATTTGATTGAGAAAATTAATTCTGAAAACAGTAGTGAAAAGATTACTTGTGTAATAGCTAATATCACAATTGGATGGATATTTGATGTTACATAAAAATTAGGAGATGAATCGGTAGTCTTTCAATATGCTGAAGCAGCAAATGGTAAAGTTCTATGTTTGTTCTTTTTGTACCAATTTTTTTCGTAACATTTTATACTTTAAATCAAGAAAGGCGAAAGTTCAAGTATTTCCACCACACATTTATGAAAAATATGCACATGCTAGGTCTCTAACGAAAATGAATTTGACTTAAATGTGATAGGGCGCATTAGATTGTTCAACATGAGGGTTAGAAATTGAAGGGGTGGCCTAATTGAAATTACAATTATAACAATTTGCTCTACCAGTAGGATCTGTTATAAAAAATGAATCGATCAAACTTTCAGATGAAGTACCTCCTTGGAGAAAAAATGAATTTACATGGAGCTTCCAAGGTGACCTAAAGACTCAAAAGATAGTGTTTGAATGTTTCACAGCTGCTGGAAAAGTAGCACATCATGCTAAGTGGTTGCTCTGTTTTATGAAGTCGAATCATCAGCTGGTAATTTGATTCCCAACTTCTTGCCTATTTCACCATTTCTCGGCACTAATGAACTGAAATAATCTAATGATGGGAGATTTTGGCTGGAGGATACGACATGTTTTAGTTGGTTAGATGAACATCCAATTGTCTCGGTGATCTATGTTTCTTTCAGCAACATAGTTGTTTTCTCTCAGTACCAGTTAAATGAGCTAGCACTGGATCTTGAACTTTCAGGGCGGCCGTTTATTTAGGTTGTTAGATCAAATCTTACTAATGGATCTTATGTCAAGTACCCAAATGGCTTCCGAGAAAGAGTGACAAAGCGTGAAAAAATTGTCGAGTGGATACCTCAGGAAAAAGAATTTGTAGGCTTTTAATTTAATTGGCAAGTCTGTGAACATAAAGGACTAGATTTAATATGAAGTAAAAGTCAAGGAGTAATTAGCAAATATTATAAGCTGAGTTGTATTAGGTCTAGGGTTCGATGATGGAAAGAAGAAAAAAACGGCTCCGCAATTTCGCTAGACTGTCGCCTTGACTTCGCTCGAACGGGAGAAACATAAACACTTACCCTCGCTCAAGTGACAACCTATCACTAAGCTCTCGATCGAGCGATGGTGTCATCCGAAAAATTTTAATTATCGTTTTTTAAGCTTTTTGTCTAGCCCATTCAACCATAAACCTACAGAATACCTGGACGCCTCTTAACATTTTTTTTCCAATGTTGAATATTGAGATAACACATACTATTTTATCAAATTCATTCATAGCTTTCAACATTCATTGTTTGATTTTTTTTCAGCTGTTGTTGGAATACGCGAAGTTCTTCATTGATCCACATGAGATAGATGAATTCAGAAAATCGAGAGTTGGTGCAGGAGCACACAATCCAAAAGGGCTTAGAAAATTGCAACAAAGAATTGGTGCAGGGGCACGCAATCCAGGAGGAATGTGGGATTTGCAGTTAGGAGGTCAGAAAGTATAGTGGTAGTCATGTATGATGGACCGAAAGTTTAAATTCGTTTATAGTAGATGTTTGACTGGTAAAGTACCCAGAGTTTTTACCCAATTGGGGTTTCTCCATTATCATTCTATGTGTTATTTACTGTTTTCATACAATTGCAACAGTTCAACATAGGAAAATTGAATTAATTGATTAACCATCTAAAGTTAATTAAAAGTAACTTGTTGTTATTTAATTATTAGTTTGTCATTTTCGCATAATCACATATTCATCCCCTTTAGGTGTAATTTGGGTCGAACCTTGTAATTTCAATTGGTATCAAAGCCACATTTCGATTCCTGGCCCATAAATTAATCTAGATGAGTCTGTCACTATCCTTGCCTCTATTTTTTTACGGAACCAACTTTGCATATTGGAAAGTTTGAATGAGAGCATTCATTAAATCGTTAGATAAGCATATCGGCTTAGTGTTGCGAATGGTTGGGTTGTACCTAATTCTATGGTTAATGATGAAGTAATTCCCACTCCCATTACTAATTGGACAAGAGCGAACTTAGATGAATGCAACTGGAATAGTGAAAGGCTTCATACTGTGTTTATGGTTGTATCTGCAGAGGAGTTTAGGAGAGTGTTGATGTGTGAAACTGCGAAAGAAGTTTGGGATATTTTAGAGACCACACACGAGGGAACCAAAACTGTTAAGAACACTAAACTGCAAATGTTAACCTCTAGGTCTGGAAAAATTAGAATGAAGGACGATGAATCGTTCGATGAATTCTATACGAAGCTTAATGACATAGTAAACTCTAGCTTCAACCTGGGTGAGAAGATCCCCGAGTCTAAAATAGTTCGAAAAGTCCTTAGATCCTTACCTGAGAAGTTAAACCTAAAATTACAGTTATTGAAAAAAGTAAGGACTTAGATACTGTTAAGATAGATGAACTTGTAGGATTGCTTCAAACCTATGAACTCACCATTTCTCAACCGAAGAAGGTTAAATCCATAGCCATGAACACCATTAGAGAAGAAGAGAGTGAGTCTACTGAAGTTGAGACCCTTAAGGAAGACAAAATAGCTTACTTCGTTAAGAAATTCCAGAAAGCGATGAGGAATGGAAGAAAACCTCGAGAAAAGAAAAATGATGTCCCAAGTAGATTTTCGACAGATAAGCGTGATAAGAGTAATTCTAGGACTTCTAGTAAGAAACCCAGTCAGTTAGCTGTCATGAGTGTCAAGGTTTTGGTCATTATGGCATTAGCAATGACTTTGACTGATGACAAATCAGATTCGAGTGTTCAGAGTGATACCGCTGGTGGTGAGGATGAACAAAACTTTATGGTATTCACATCTATAGCTAGGATTGAATCTAATAAGGACAGTGAAAATGTGGAAAATAATTAACATAGTGAGGACTCTGGGGAAGAATATGAGGATGAGACAAATAAATTCGTAAAATCAAGAAGGTCAATAAAGTATTAAAAAAAGTTAATGAACTTGAAAGAGAGAGATACTATTTGCTAACCTCCAGGACTCTACCAAAAATTTGAGTGAGTTGAAACTTGTTAATGAGAGCTTAAAAGCTAAAGTTAAATCCTTAACAAGACTTCATTCCTTCATGAGTGGTACTTGTCCTAGCCACTAACAAAGTTAGGAATACTGCTAATCCTAAACCTAATGGTAAGAATTTTTAGTATCGAGTCCTACTAGACAACGTAGGACCGATTGTCTAGTAAATCAACGACAACCACCACGTAGTTTTGAACCTAGGTTTATTCCCACATATCACAATTGTGGTGAACTGGGACACATAAGACCTAGGTGTCATAAACTTGATACTAGAAGTAGAAGTCATGATATCTCGAACAAGATTAACTTCCTCGCCAATCAAGTGAGCCATTTAACTGAGATGATGACTCGATTAACTAGGATTACTTCTGCTTTTAAGAAGGTTTGGATTAAGAAAAATGATCTTTCTAGGTCTAATAAAGAATTGAATCGCTATGTTGCTCATATTGTACTTAAAGCTCAAAATAACCATATGTAGTATCTTGGTAGTGCATGTTATAGACATGTGTGTGGTAATAAAGCCTTGTTTTCTACTCTTGATGATTGGAATGGCGGTATAGTTACTTTTGAAGATGGGGCTACAGCACCTATCCTAGGTAAAGGTACCGTTAATATATCTGGATCACCTGCTATCTCAGATGTGCTTTATGTGAAAGGTTTAAAAAATAATTTGTTAAGCATTAGTCAAATATGTTACGCTAATTTTGAGGTTAGTTTTGTCCAGAAAAGTGTACTATGTATGATTCTACTGGTAACGTTGTCCTTGAAGGTGTAACAATCTCTGATAATTGTTATGAAGTTCTTCCTAATTCCAATTATGTGTGTAGTAGTGCCAAGATTGATGTGACTGAACTGTGGCATCAACGCCTTGGCCATATGAACTATAGATTATGGAATCATGTACTCTCGGGATTCTAATCTTAACCTTACTGGCTATTCAAATCTCGATTGGACTGAAAGTGGCGATGATAGAAAAAGTACTTCCGGAGGTTTTTTTTTGTTGGTACTAATCTTGTAGCTTGGATAAGAAACAAAATTATATCTCATTGTCCAGCGCAGAGATCGAATATATAGCTGGAGAAAGTTGATGCACTCAACTGCTTTGGATAAAACAGATGTTGAGTGATTATGGAATTGAACAGGGTATTATGACTGTGTTTTATGATAACACTACACTAGTGCCATTAATATTTTCAAAAATCACGTTCAACACTCTCGAACCAAATATATTGATATACGACATTACTTTATTCGAGAGCTTGTAGAGAACCATGTTATAACTCTAGAGCACATCTCTACAGAAAATCAATTAGCTGACTTATTTACCAAACCATTAGATGGTATGCGATTTGAATATCTTATGAAGGCTATTGGTGTTTGTCTACCTCTTTAAGTGGGTACTTTGGTGTATGCTTGTACTTTTTCATCGTGTGACTTTGAGTTATGCAAGCATCATATTTGTTTTCTATGTAGAGAACTCCATGTTTATTTTATTTTATTTTTATTGTGTATGTGTTTAATATTTTGTATGTACTTGGTGCATTCATACTTTAAAAAAAAAATTTAAAAATAAAATGCGGAAATTGTCATTACAGCATAATATATAATATACTTGATTTTATTGGCTGTGATCAAACATGGGTTTAATAGATGAGAATCACATAATTTTCATTGATGGCTTAGGTTATTATGGAGTACTTAGTATAGGTGTTTTCATGTACCATCTGCACTATACTCACTGTGATATTGTTAGTGGGACTCAACCGCATGTATGAAATTTGGGATGGCAATCACATGTTAGTAAGATGGCTTTGAATATGAATTGACCTTATTTATTAGACCTAAATTCAAGTTTATTGTCGGTAATAAAAAGCTCAATATCTTATGTTCTTCTTCGAAGCCTATTTGACTCGATCTATTAAGTCTGCTGGTGCATATGGTCATCTGACTTGGGATAATCGGCATAAAACTTGCTACATTGGTTATTTTAGTTGCTTAATGGAGAAGAGTCTGAACTAAAAATGTGAAAAACAATAATGAGCTTAAAATATTGGGAAAAAAAATTGCTCAAAGTCAAGGAAAGAGAAGGCAATATCCATACAAAATAAGTTTTTCTTATAAGGTCTAATGTATTTTAAATTGTTTGACTTTCATAAATAGAGGAATACACTTATTGACAGTGATGTTTAGCATGTCATTTCTTACAAAATTAAGGTTTGGAGTCCTATTTACAAAGGATTAGTGACACTTTACACATATAGGTCACTTATACAATTTACTCCATGCTAACTTGAATTAAGTATGTGGGAAAGTTTATGTACATTGATTATACTTCTGCATGTTAACAACTGTATTTTTGAGTTATTACATGTTAATGTTGTGCCTTTTTTATTATCGGTTCCCTTGTCATTTGTGACAAAAATGGGGAGTAGTAGTAGTTCCATATTAGGATGATGATGTTATTTTGACTAGTTCCATATTAGGATGATGAATAGTTTCATATTAGGATGATGATATTATTTTGACTACTTTTGATGTACTTAAAAATTTTGATTCGGAGGTAAATGATATTTTCGTTTTGGCTAGATTAAGTTTTGAAATTTAGTGATATCAATATTTTTTTTGTATGTTGGTTTACATTGATATTGTATCTTAATTTAGTTGGTATAATATTTGATTAACTATTTGAATTGTGTTTATTCATATTAATATTTCACGTGTTACACTGGGAATTTGAGCTGTATGTTTCAAGAAACAAGTTAGACAAAGGAAAATCACTTTTCAGTCAAGACAGTTGGTGTTGGGAGTATTAGTTGTTTTTGTGTTTGTATTTTTACTACCTTGACTTTAGATTTGTAGTTTTGTCACAAAATGTCAATGGGGAAGCTTGTTAGGTTTTTAATGTAATTAGCAAATCTGTGAACAAAAAGGACTAGATTAAATATGATGTATAAGTCAAGGAGTAAGTTGCAAATATTATAAGTTTGAGTTGTATTAGGTCTAGGATTCGAGGATGGAAAGAATTTTGTAATATAATTGATGATTTCGTAAGTTTTTAGGGACTGAATTTGATATTTGGAAAGTTTTGGGGACCAAAATGGACATAATAAGATCAACTTGAATACTTTTGGAACTTGATGGAGAAGAAAGAAAAAAAACAAAGATGTAGGCTAAATTTGATAAACTCAAAGTTGAAGGACCAAAGTGAAAAGTTTGAAAGTTTAGAGACCAATGTAACATACTCCAAAGATGAAAAACCTAATTTGAAGAAAATCAAATTTGAGAGATCAAATTGGTGGGTTCAAAATGAGGGACCGAAATTGCAATATACCAAATGTTGAAGGACCAAGGTCTCGGTATAGGTACGTCATACGTGGGACCTCGGCTGAAGCATAATGGATGGCTTGTGCGCCCCTTGTAGCTTACGACCGGGTCATGGGTCACTGGCCTATTACCTTGGCCGTTACCAAACCATGCTTGGTTGGATTTTTTACTTGAAAGGTGGGGTAAATTTAGGTATTCCAATGATACAATTTTGAAGGCGTATGAAAAACTATATAAGGACTTAATCTACATCCTGGGTGATGATTTTCAATCTTCTTTGTGCAATTTCATTAGAAACATGTTATGTTAAATCTTTCTTATATTGGAAGAAGATAATCCGTTATTTGATTTTTTATAATTCAAAGATCAAGTAGATGTATTCTTAATTTATTTTGTATGCCTCGTTGAATTATTTAAATCATGCGCATCATTTATGTAATTAGCTGCTTATAATATTTCTAGGAAGTTCATGATAAGTTTATGACTTTGTAATTTCATCATACGGACAATGGATGTTAGGGATAACATGTGTTGTGCATGAAATGATATAGATAATCTTGTAATTAAATGCGTTAGTCTGCATATGAATTTGAAATAGGAATATGACAAATTGTATTTAGAATATATTTAACTTACCTTGGAAGAGATAGTTAAATAAAATTGAATTATCGATTATGTGTGTGTGTGTGTGTGTCGAGAATTGAAAATAGAATAACAATAGTTGAATTTGAAATTCCAACACATACATCTCATATCTAACTTAAAACCATCTAGATAATTAGTAGATAATTTAGACATAAGTACAAAAATCACTTTTGTTAAATTTACATTCGAATTTGATAATTGATTAATACTATTCAATTTAAGATTTATTCCTCGTAAGGCGATACTTTTGCCTACTACATTATTATTTTTCAATGATCCGGTACATTGTGGAATCTAACCGAACACACTCTCAATACAATTTCGACAAACTTCTGAATTGACATCTTTGCATGGTCCCTGCCAATAAACTTGATCCACTCCACTTCCATTGAAAGGTATTATCACCCAAGTCATCCTTGTATGCTGACTTCCCTTATTCTCATCATATGTATTTTGACATACTGAGTGGTGTTTTTTGTAAACAAGAATTGGTACTGACACTGATACTCTCATTTTTAAAAATTTTAAGAACGATACAGTTGAAATCAATTATAAGTATCTTTACTTCTTCTTTTTTCCTCATAACATGTTCTCCAAAATTAATGCATTAATTGCGTATTGAATCGACATTAGTTGAATTACATTTAGTTAACGGACGAAGAATAGAAAATAGTAAGACATGTTAAGAGCTACCAAAGAAGTAGCCAACAATATATCCAAATAATGTTTGTCATGATGTTCTCTCGCTCTCTCTTTACCGGTAGCCGTCAGGTCCCTTGGGTCGATTAGGTGCACAAAACACTAGAATTTATCAATTGCTTTGATCTAGAAATTTGATGTGTATTGGAACATTCGAGCTTCAGCAATCCGATACATTAACTCTCCCTCATTCACCACACAACATCCCACGTCTCTCTCGCTCTCTCTCTCTCTGTGTTCTTGCACAACCGCCCATATCTCACTCTATTCTCTATCTATTCACTCTCTCTCTATTTTGTTGCAACCATTATTTACTCTCCCTCTATTAGCTTCTATACTGAGTAATGCTATTCATAGTGAACATTATCGATAGTCGTCCGACATGGTATTCATGTGACAGTTTGTTATTTGATCATGCATCAAATAACAAACTGTAGTATTATGCCAAATAGGACGAATATCGGTAATCTTCACTATAAATACCATTATTCTTCTGTATTTGAAACCAGATGCAAGGAGATGTACATTACAGATGTTCATTACATGTGCAGAGGATTGGCTTCATTCTACAACCGTTGATACTTTACCATCAACTGCAAAAATACAATTTTTCATTTTGATCTGAATTGGAGGTGGAGGTGAGGTTAGATGAAGAGTTTTTCTTGCCGTCTATTTCTCTCAGATCTAATCGGAGATGGAGGTGGTGATTGTGGATTTAAGGTAAAGATAGTCGTGGATTTGAGGTGCCGACGATGATTTGGGTGGTGTCGATAGTAATGGAGTGGGGTGGAGCAAGGTGGGAGAGATGAAGAGTAATTTGTGAATAGTTAATTAGATAATTGTAATCAGTTAATTTAATCATTTGTGATCGAAAAATAAGTTGTGACGTATAAAAATATGTAATGTGCGACTAAATTTGTAATTGTGAACCACAATTTGTATCTTTGTAATTGCGATCTTTTGTAATTTATGCCTAATACGTGATTGTGACCAAAGCAAAAAGAGTGTGTAGACCCCCATAGGCCCAGGTGGTTGAGAAAGCTTTGGCAATGATGGACGAGCACTGCTATTGACTGGGATACGACCATTACGGTTCCTGTAGGATAATCAACCCTGCAGTGTTGAAGGTACGATCGGAGGGAGGAGAAGAAAAGAGGAGAAGGTGCCATATCCACACACATTCTCAGGAAGGATTGTTAGACAAACCACAACGTTAAAAGACTCAATTTGAGGACGTGACGACGGTTGCCAGGGTTTGGAATGTGATGGATGAGCAGGTGATGTGCTTGTGGACAATGGAATGCAAACATTGGTGAGAATTCAATGCCCTGAAAATCTAAGGGTTCCTACGCAAGGCGGTAAATGAGCGAGGAACGGTAGTGGGGAAGGTGGTGATTTAGGTGGCGGTAGATTTGAGGAGAAAGTTGAGGCTAATATGGCAACTAATTTTTCTATCTGCTTTTCTATCAAGCAAAGGAGGTAACTGTAGAGTGGGCCGATCACTGCAGTGGAGAGGTGGTCCAACGAGCACGTTCCTTCCCAGCCTCCCCTATTTTTCACTGGATGGTTGCCGACAAACTGAAGTAAGATGAGAAGAATAGTGAGACCATGACCAGTAGAAAACATTGGTGAGAATCCAATGCCCTGAAAATCTAAGGGTTCCTACGCAAGGCGGTAAATGAGCGAGGAATGGTAGTGGGGAAGGTGGTGATTTAGGTGGTGGTAGATTTGAGGAGAAAGTTGAGGCTAATATGGCAACTAATTTTTCTATCTGCTTTTCTATAAAGCAAAGGAGGTAACTGTAGAATGGGCCGATCACTGCAGTGGAGAGGTGGTCCAACGAGCACGTTCCTTCCCAGCCTCCCCTATTTTTCACTGGATGGTTGCCGACAAACTGAAGTAAGATGAGAAGAATAGTGAGACCATGACCAGTAGTAAATCGTGTTAATTGGGACAAATAAATTATTTGTGACTTTATACGTGTAATATGAGACTGAGATCTTGGGGGATTCTAACTTATAGTATGTAAATTGTATAAAAATTGTGTGGCATATGACTAGTACCCGTTTAATTTAAATCACATGTCCAAACATTTTAAAGTTACAATAAACACATTTGTGAAAATTAAAATATCCAGCATAACTCATAACAAGGTTTATGAAGACGGAGTTCCAAACATTTTTGAACAATCAAATACAAGATATCATTATGTACATGCACGGCCAAATGAAGGCAACTTTGCATACCAAATAAAGACACTTGCAATCACTAAAAGCAACACATAATATTCGATGTTGACAATGTTTGTCCTACATCAATCGATCCCATTTAAGAGAAACACAGACGGAGAAAATCATTAATATTAATCTTATCGAAGAAGTTGACAATCTTCAACAGCATATCCTCAGGGATTATTTAGTCTGCTGTCCAGCTCTGCTCGACAATCTCACGCACCTTCCTGTTATAGTCACGCTTGTTTTCGCTAAACAGCCGAGCTGCTTCAGAATTTGCTGGTGAATTCGGATTCGGATCACAGAGCAGTGACTGCAATAGTTAAATGGGGGATGAATTAGAAAGTACCAAGAATGAAATGAACCCTCGTTTGCATTAATATGTTATGCATCTTTGTTCCATCCATTGTTCTAAATATGTTTTACTGATTGGGATGGTGAATACGTGTAATAATTTCCATATCAACTGGTGTTAGATAAATTAAGAGAGAACGAAAGATAAAGGACAAATAATTTAGTGCAATCGTTAAAAAACTATTCAGCTAATTATGACTGAATAGAACTCTCTCCCTATCACATGGCTATGTGGACTGCAGGTTAAAGAAATTATAGTAGACATCTATCTATCACGGCTGTCTTACTGCGAGTTCAAGAAAACAGTTCCAAAAGATTCAACTAACGGAAGCCTGAACGGCAGCTGAAAAAAATTGTCACCATCACATGATAACGCCAGGAGGGAGGGTACTCAATGGGAAAACTATCTCAATATATTCTCAGATAAAACAAAAACAGATTAATTAACTCAAAGGAAAGATACAAGAAGTTATAGCTGCCGAAGTTTCCACCAGTGAAGGAAACACCATACTACAAATCACGAGAAACTCCTAAAATTGTTCTTGAAATTCTGGAATTCCTTCTACTCCAAATATACCAAATAATGTCCATCACAGCATCTCTTGAAAAAATCCTGGCATTCTAATCGAAAACACAAATTTTGATAAGAAAATAACTTCATCTGAGGTACAGGGAAGACAACAGATCCCCTAAGAGATAAACTAGTTCTTCCCATAACACACTGGCAATAGGACAGTGCAAGAACAAATATGAGCATGCCTCATTATTCCACCAACACGACACAAATAACAGGGAAGAAAGCCCTTGAGGTCAATGCAGTAGTAACAAATCATTAGTGTTATAAGCCAGTCAAGGACCAAAGGTAACGTAAACAGTTACCTTGAAGGGACCTTGTATTTCCAAATGAAAGAGTCCAACAAGAAAAAGAGATGCCTTGCGATTGGACAAGACAAAAAAAATAAAAGATTTCAATGCGTTGATACCAGAATTATTAGAAGCCCAAATCCTATCAACTATAATAGAAAAGGATGGAAAGAGTCCAGAAGATTTACTGAAACTATGAGATCCTCGACCTCCCTATCTTCAAGATTACAAGGTAAATGTAAATAACCATGAAAACTAATGCTCTATCACGAACACAATATCTAAGGACTGAGGAACTATAAGATTAGAGAGATGAAACAATTGTGAATAGGCGACAGAAACAGTGTCACCCTCCCCTCAAGGGATCCTCCAAAGAATAAATTTTCCTGAAGGTGTAACAATGTGAGTGATGTGGAATGAAGATAAGAATATACTTAGTAGATTAGGAATTAAGATAGTTTTAACTCAGATTAGCTTGTTTCAGTTTATTATATAGCTTTCTACTTTGACTTGAATTATGGTTTTGTTTTATAAACTTAAATTAGGTTTTATTTCCTTTATTTCTTTCTCAAACTAGGTTTGCCTAGACTCTATATAAAGAGGATCTATTCATTGTAATACTTAGTCTTGATTATTGAATAAACTCGTATATTTCCATCTAATATTTCTTAATTCTCTCCTCTTCTCTCTCTCTCTCTCCCTCCCTTTCTTCTTTCTTTCTCCCCGTTTCTTCTAAAGTCTCATTCTTGTTCGTTAAGTCTACGTCAGTGAGATACATGGGACTAGGGATAAACTGAAAAATAAATTTCCAAGTACTCAAGTCACACCACCCTGCTGAACCATATTTGCTTTTAATTACTTTGTACCAAATAGATGAAGCTTCCAACGGATCATGGATCAATGGACTATATTAAAAATCATAACAAGCACAATGAGAAACCTGCATTAAGGCTTTCGTAATGTGGGAGGTATGTATGATAGAATATAGAGCATCTTCCTAGGGAATGGACTGCATGTATTTGCATCCAATAAAAACAACTAAAGGGTGGAAAAATAAGCATGGAAAACACACTGTTGCTTTACTGCCATTAAAGTTAAAACAGAGCAAGGATCAACAGCAGCTTTGTTTTCCCTGAGAATTTCCTTGGATCTACCCATTTTTTCACAATTAAATACACAATGAAGAAATCTTTTGAAAATCAATATTTTTATTCTACTTTAGAATTATGGTTGCATTAATCGATATTCTCTTAATATAATACTATAAGCAAGCGAGGAGAGAGAAGATCAATATTTATCGCCCATGTTACCTGGATAGATGTAAGTATAGCTGCCACATCGTATATTGGACTCCACTGATTTTGCAGAATATCCAAGCAAATACTTCCATCTGCATAAACTGGTCAACAACAAAACAAGTTAAAGAGTACGGCATCAATATCACCATAGTATATTGAATTCAAAGATAATATACGCATAGAATAAGCTAAAAAAATCAGTGAGTACCATCGTAGCAGAAGAGATACTCTCGTAAAAATGAGGCAGCTAATGAAAAGGAAATACTATATCATAGGGACTATGAAGCACGCATAAGGATATGGGATGGAGAGACAATAAACGTAAAGTTTCAAAAACATAGGATGCTAACACATCAGGACACGTTAAAAATTATGCATTTATAGCTAACAATTTTTTAATTTTTCAAATAGAATTAGAATCTATTTAGCTTTAGCTTCTATGTTGAATTATATAGGTGAAATATTTTGGCTTTGTATGAGTGGCTATTTGTGGTACTTTTTATTAGTATTGCGAACACAATTACTATTTTATGCAAATGCTTTTAGCTCTACATTTTCTATTCCAAAATTGATTTAAAAATTGGAACTTGCCACGTCCCTTAAAGACAGATACTTGCAAGTTAAAAATATATATAAACATAGGACACACAACTTGGTGCATTGGAGCATTGGACACGTGTCTAAGAAGTGTCTAGAAAGCATTCTTTTTCGTGTGTTAAAATGTATTAAAATATATAAATAGGAGGAACAATATCCTAACACATCATCTTTGCTTGGAGCTTATATGCATGTCATCTTTGTTTAGCCACCTAGTAAATCTTGTATGAATGACAATCATGCACTGAGGCTGCTCAATTTCCTAAAATAAGACAAGTGTATTATATGTAAAGCAGGATTAGGTCTTGATAATTTCTGTTTACGGACACATACTATTTCTTCTAAAAGGCCTAGAGATTACAAAAACATGCAACAATAACATAAACCCAGATACACATATATAGAAACAGACACAAACAAACATTAAAGAAGCACAAATCTCTCTATTTATTCTCCTAAATCAGAAAACTTGCTCTATTTGGCTATTCCATGTGAACACTTTAAAGCTAAGATGCACCAATACAAACATGTTTAAGATACGTCGACATGCGATTTTTGGAAAAGTACCGACACCTTCACACCATCGACGGGGTCATTAATTTTTTTTTTTATTATTAATATTTTATAGTGTAAGGAAATAAAAATTTGATGAGACTTTTCCTTCTCTCGAAATGGGATGAAGGGTGGAAGTGAAATGGGATCAAATGGAAGCTTCTTGAGTAAGTTTATCGAGATGTTAAAATAGAAATTTTGCTTGTTAAAAGGGTTGACCCACTTTAACAATAATAAACAAACCTTTTGACCCACTTAAAAAAGATTTACCAACTCATCTAAAATGCAAGGATTCGGCTACGTTATTCGAATATAATAAAATACAGGTATGTTGATACAACTTTTAAAAAAATAGGATACCCAAATATGTGTATATATATGTGGGGTTTTTTATAATTCAAAATCATAAAATTCATTATAATAAAAAGACCATTAAAACAAAATCCTGAAAAATAAAATAAAATACTAAAGCATTTTATCTCAAGTATAAATAAGTGTAAACTGTGTAGTTATCTATTTTCTTAAAACATGTTTACTTTAATCGAAATTGTTAATTAATATATATTATTTATTTTCAATAAGTTATTGACAAATACAATAGTTATTATTAAGTGAAAAATTGTGTCATATATTGCCAATAATAATAAGTTTCAAAAGAGTATATTTTTTTCTTCACGTCTCTTAATTTGTCCGATACGTATTAAATAAAAATTTTAAAAATTAAAAAACACATCCGATAAATTTGGAAGCATATCGAATATGGGTACACAACAAGTTTCTATCTTTGCTTAGAAATTGATCACTTAAAACATAAATCTTTACCTATTTTTTATTCAAAAAATTTAAATATATTGTTCAAAAACACCAAATCATGTTTTATAGTCTATTAAACAACTATATCTTCCCAAAGTAGTTTGGGGACCCATCGATAAAAAGATACCTTACCGTTGAAATCTAGCCAAAAAAGCACGGATATGAATACGATACGATACGTATACACCGATACTTTTAAAAATATATATATATAGGATTCGCCGATATGTTTTATAAAATTCAACATAATTTCACTAATATAAAAAACATTAATACAGAAGCATGATAATAAAAACAAAATAAAATATTAAAGCAATTTATTAGCACGGTTTTACATATAATAAATCATTATCTATTTTCAATAATAGAATTAATGTAACAAGATTTTACACGTATTATTTAATTCTAATCACTATCTATTTCCAATAATAAATATATATTTGTCAACTATAACACGGTTTCATATGTATTGAAAGATTAATAATATTGTACATTTCCAATAAAAGTCTAGTTGTTAATTTTAAAACTCTAATAGTGTATTTTCAATTAATATTATTGATATTCAATAAGTTATTAACATAATTTAAAAACTACATATCGGATACGTATTGAAAATATACAAATATATAAAATAATTAAAAAATACGTATCGAAAATTTAAAAAATCTAAAAATATTTTTAAAAAAAAAAGTATCTAATGCGTATCGGAATTTGGATACATATTGGATATAGGTACGTAACAAGTTTGCAAGTATCGGTGCTTCTTAGTTAAAACTAACAAGATTGTCCTTTTAGGGTGTGCTTGGGAGTTTTAGGCACCGATTATGAGGATTTTTTATAGTATTGGTCTCAAGGATTTAAGAGGGTTTCCATGTTCGATGTTTTTTGTAGCGATTTTTAAAACAGTTCAACCATGCTTGGAGTCTATTGTCTAGCAATTTCAAAAAATTTTAGAAGGAAATAATTATATATAAGCTCATATATAAAAAAAATGTAGGTATGTGTAAACAATAGAGTAAATTTGTACGTCACTCCTAACAATTCAATACATCTTTATAGGATTATTCTGCTTGGCCATGTGGCCCTAGCCAAGTAGCAGAGTACTCTTTACATAGTTTATTCATAGTTTATCCAGTCATTTTATATTGTGTATGGACTAACTTTTAGACTAATTATTGTTGCTTTGAATAAGCTCTTGAATGCTAATCATTTTCTATTGAATTATTAAATTAAGAAAAATGAAAGTAACTGTGAAGCTAATTTTCATGAGTAAGTACATCTAACATTTTTCTACTAAATACTTATCAAGAGATGATATTCATTTTTTAAATCATAAGTGATGTTTACTTATATGTTATTTTTTTCATATAAGTTAATTTTTAACTTAAAAGTAAAATATTTAATTATAATCAAATTTTTAAGTTATAAGCAATTTTTTACTTGCAAGTAAATTTTACAGTATAAATTGATTTTGTACTCACGAGTAACTTTTTTGCACAACTGAATTCTTTACTTACAAATAACTTTTTAATTTTTATAAGTAATTTTTTTCTTATTTGTAGTATTCTTTTTACTTAATAAACCATTTTTTACGATAAAAGTGAAATTGTCTTATAAGTAATTTTTTATTTATAAGTGATCTTTTTGCTTATAAGTAAATATTTTAGTTATTGTATCTTCTATTTATAAGGATTTTTTACGTACAACTTGAAGTAGTTCTTTAAGTAAAATACTTCTTGAGAGATGCATCAAACAGTTTTGAACAAACCATGTCAATTGTAAATAATTATTTTAGAAGATAAAATTGAAATAAAATTTGAAAAAGCTAAAAACCACTGATTTGATGGGTTGAGAAATACAATCCAAATTCCACTACACTGATTGCAAAATAACAAGCACTAGTTTCCAACCTCTCATAAACACTGTCATCCTAAAACAATCGATGTCAGGGGGGAAAAAGTGGCAAGCATGCCCTTATGGTTAGTTTTTTTTTTTTTTTCCAAACGCATACTAACAAGCCCCGACACAAATCGGGGGCGTGTCAGTGCCGTATTGATGCATCTTAGACGAGTATGAAAAAGTAAAGACACAGATTGCAATCATAAATTCCATACTCTTGAACATTATTATATGAGCAAATAGAAGTAACAGATCTTGAGATACATACTATTCGGATGGAACATTCGGGAGATGAATCGCACTGTTGGCGGCTTGTTTGGGTAATCCTCAGAGAATTGAAGTGTCAACTTAAACGTACCTAAAAGCAAACAGTAATATGCCCAGTGAACAAACCATTAATTTCCCAGGAATAGAAAGATTGGAACATTATTCAGTCCATAATGAAAAGGAAAAGGAAATATGAGAAGAGCAGCATATTACAAAGACCAAAGCAGAAATCGTTCAATTTCTCACGAGTGTGAAATCAAAAGATTCTATAATATGGTGAGAATTTACAGAAAATATTCATTAAGTGGCCATCATCTAGAAGAAAATCTCACCTCGGCACAACATAAGAGCATAAATATAAGCAAACGGAAAGAAGACATCCTACCCTTGTGTCATATAAGCAACAAAGTATGTGGCCGTAGTCTTTGTTTAATATCCTCGTGTAAAATAAGAGCCTGTTGCTTACCATGTTATCCAGGGCAGATCCGCATATTTCAAACGTGAATCTTTTGGTGTCCTTGTTAGGCACTGAATTGACCCACTCAAAAATTCAATACTCCAACATAGAATAGATAATAAAAGAAAATCATCTGCTTCAGCTGCTAAGTAAAAATAACCAACAGTGATTTAACCACTGCCACGAACAGCAACACATCCAATATAAAAACCTTTATTCTTACTTAAAATGGTAGATAAAATCCCAACGTAGATCATGTGGAATGTACATCCTAATTCAAAGTGACTGTGTCTCTTATACGAGGCCGTGTCAATAAGCACCAAAAAGACCTCTTACCCATAAATCTAGTACAGAAGTCCAAATCTATTATGAACCCTAACCTAATAAAAATTACTTCTGACAAATGCAGGGTTAAGAGTTAGAGCCACCTGAGGTGAAACTGAAACAATCAAATAATGCACCAATTATCATTGAAATCAACACAAAACTTAATTTTTAGCGAAAGAATTGTCTCACCTCCGTCCCAAGGAGTGTCATCAGGGCTGCAATTACAAAACAGCAAAGAATCAGCAAAATATTAAACTTCAATGTATCACTAATGGCACGCACTACAGTCACAGAACATACCCAAAAATAACAGCGTTCCAGAGCATGATGTTATTATCATATGGCGCGCCACTGATGCCGGCGGGCGGGTCCTGCTGCAATCGCTTGAAATCCCTCATCAACCTTTTCCTCGATGGCGTCGACATCCTCACCGCCTACAATCAACCTTCCTATTAAAATCCACCTTTTTTCCAAATCCCAATTCCACCAAAACGAAACAATAATAAATAAATATAACAAAACTCCACTACAACAAAAACAAATCCTAACTCATATCACCAAATCAATCATGAAAACAACATCTAAACCCTAGATCCACAAATTATAGGCAAAATCAATGAACTCAGGTCCTAATTAGCACATATGCGTACATACAACTTATGCATGACAACAATCAGATATGGAGGGATTTACCCGAGTGAAAGCGGCAAGAATCACTTCCTTTTTCTTGAGAAAGATTGATGAATGATGAAAAGTATAATATTTTACGATCGGCCGCCCAAGGAGTTTGTAACAATTTCGTGGCCCTTAAATATTAAATACAAGTAATAGATATTTTCTCGTCATATATACACAGATTGGGGAATTCATTTGCGTGTCAGTGCGTACGTGACAGGGCTTGTAATTAAGCCCTTGTTCCTTAAAAAAAAAAAAAATTTATTATTATTATACAAAAATTTAAAATTTTTCCTTATTTTTCAATCGAACAGTTTCTTTCTAAATTTTTTAGTCGTACGTAAATTTAAAATCTTTCAAAATATATTAATACTTTCTTTCTATAAGTGAAAATAAATACTCGGGACTTGAGAGTGTTTTAACCCAAATTTTTTCCTTATTTTTAATCATATGTTCTTCATCAAATATATTAATATTTTCTTTCTATAAGTGAAAATAAATACTTGGGACTTGGGAGTGTTTAGCCCCCATTGGTTTGAATTAAAATTAATTTTTTAATAGATTTTAATAAAAGTTAGTGAAATTATATAAAAACAACGAGTTCAAGAAATTGGGCCAAACAGGAGTTTAGATTCAACCCGAAAAGTAGATTTTTTCTATAGTGAGACATCTCACGTCCGTCTCTTCTTACTTCTTAGGGCTCGATTATTCTTGAGTGGCGTAGAGTTAACTCTGTATTACAATAAATCGAGTTTCCTTGTTTAAAATTTTTTT
Organism: Fraxinus cuspidata; assembly: GCA_903798385.1. Taxonomy (NCBI): domain Eukaryota; kingdom Viridiplantae; phylum Streptophyta; class Magnoliopsida; order Lamiales; family Oleaceae; genus Fraxinus; species Fraxinus cuspidata. The sequence goes on from CAIGRP010039315.1 coordinate 20,720, forward strand.
ATATCTTTAGTCACTCTTAAGCGTGTCTACAATGAATAAGGTGAATCGCTTTTCCTCCATGAATTTTGAAAGTTCGTGTAAATTTTTCTTTCAAATCTTACATACAATTTCCGTTGAATATAACAAATTTTTTTTTTTTTAGAATCTTTACGTTACGAAATAACTTCACAGAATTTGAGAGAACCTGCAATCCAATTTACCATAATTGAGCCATTCTGGCTTGACTCCGATAACAGCATTATGGGGGAATTAATAGAGTTCTTCTTGTTGTTTTATTTTTTAGCCCTTTTCAATCATAGGCTTTGTTTCGAATTAAAATCAAATTTTAATCCAAGTCAAAATCAAACAATAAATATTAACCACATATTTCATGGATCTCACAACTTTTCAACCACACATTTCAAAAATTTCTATCACAATCTACTAAAAATCTAATTTCAATCCCCACCAAACACCCACATAGTTTTCTATGAGTATATACGAAGTGAGTGATTGAATTTTAATATTCACTAATTGACCATGTATTTGCTCAATTACACACATTTATGAGAATTGAGCAATAATCGAACTTTTGTTGATCAAATCATTCAATCAACGGTCCTATTGTATTTCATTATAATTTACTATGTACTAAATATACCTTTTAAAAATTAGATAAAATATAAGATTAGTTTTTAATATTACATTATGACCACATTTGGCTCTCTTTATTTCAGATCTTTATATTACACTCATTTTCAACCACATATTCACATAATAAAATATTTGTACTTAAATTCATAACTTTTTCTATTTTTTAATTATATATTCTCCAAAAAACCACGATCCAAAATAGTATTTTTCCCCCAAATTCTCTTTATAATGATTGATAAGTATATTTTACATACTTATTTAGCCACAAAACAAGAATAATTGTTGATAATTATATTGCAATAGGGCTTAATTCTATGTAAATTATGTGTTGCAGGACAACATTGATGAATATGGTGAAATTTAGGAGAAACAAGCGAAAAATGATTAAAATGGAAAAAAATCAAAGTTCAGAGACCAAAGTGTAAATAGCTAAAAGATTATCCGGAAGAAGAAAGTAAGATGTGAAAAGGTCGAAGACAAATTGAGCGAATAAATGAAGTATTGGAAGAAGAAGAAGCCAGAAAAGAGATCGAGAAACGAGAAAATGGAGTTTGATGACTAAAACATAAAAATTGGATCTTTTGCTCATACTGTGCTGTAGCAAGTACATTCATCCATGCGGTCGAATGTAGGCGACAGGGATTTTCAGGGCTAAAGTCGGTTGAACTATGCTGTAGCATAATACATTTTTAGAGGAAAATTTTTGGTTTCCTTGTATGACTTCAACTCTTATGAAAACAATATTTGAAACGTCTTTTTAAGGCCTAGTGTTGTCCAACAGCATATTACCATGCATTACAACTCATTGGATAACATAGAAGACGGCAAAAAACATCAAGAGATATTCCACCACGCCTAGATACAATCAAGATTCATAATTTGGGCGATATCTACTCTATATAATTTTTGTTTTCTTCTTCATAACATGGTAGACTATATTTTTTTTATGCAAGGAGAACAATGAACCTTGTCATATGAATTTTTAATCTGTAGTTTTACATATTTGACATTGAGAATACGTATTTGAATTTTGAATGATTTGCATGATCATCTTTTCTCTATAATTATTGTGCACAATGATTATATGAATTTGGTGGTTTATTTTATGCATTCGAAAAATGAAAAAACACTTGACATAGTGTAAATCGTCATAGGGTCCGACATGTAATAGAAATATATTGCTATGCTCCATGTGAATTTCTAAGTATTCATAAAATTTTATACACTTTTGTATGTACGCATCCGTCATAAAAATATAGTTTTGTCATAAATGAGAGTATGTTTAACATTACTCAAGAGAGAATGTTTAACATTACTCAAGAGAGATTATTGAAAAAAATAGGAATATTGATTCTTCAAAATTCAATTGTGCTTTCTAAGCGTAGAACTAAGGTTAAAAATGGTTATTAAATGGGAATTCGGGATCCTAGTACACTTGTTATTCATAAAAAAATATTAACTTGCATTCAACATAATTTACATTTTAATTTAGTTAATTTACCCATAATTGCATAAGTTAATTATTTTAGTTATAATATTGTCACAAACAAACACATCACATTATTATTGTTTTGATTAAGGTCGAAATTATTAAAATTGAATTAAATCAATGATCATCAAACAGTACATTTGTGGTAATTTTAATTCGAAAGATATTTTCGTGAACAATGATCATCAAACAGTGGAGTTCATAAAATAGTAACGTAAACGCTTGTTAAATTTTGATAAAGAAAGTGACACCTAAAAAAACCGCTTTAGATACTTTAATCTAATTACTTAAGGTATTATTATTAATTAGACAAATAAACATAAAATTAGAGGACGTTAGAAAAATAAGGTGAATCCTAAACTGTAAAAGTAAAAAATGCTATAATAGATACTCCTACTAACTGATAAGTGCATTTTGTACACTTATTTAGACCACATTATGAAGTTTTTATGTCTTCAAAGTATAAATTTACTTAACTTAGGTTATTTTTTGTTTATTTCAATGTTGGATCCATTTTAAAACAATTGGAAAGGAAAGAATCAATTGGCCATTGGATGGAAAGTTAAGGTATCAAACTATACACTTTGGAAATTAAAGGACTTGAATTAAATTAAAGAAGTTATGGACTGCACAAATAAATTTGTATCAATGACTAAATTTTATTTAAGTGAAAAAAGTTGTGACTTGATGAGAAGTATCTCGGGCTTCAAACCAATTTGAAAAGAAGGAGATTACACGTGACCCTGTTTTTAAAGTTTATACTTCATT
>CAIGRP010039329.1:0-22223 GCA_903798385.1 Fraxinus cuspidata
AAAATTGGGAATCATTTCAACATTCATATTAAATATACGGGATTATAAGTTTATAAGTTCAAAATCTTATTTTTGGGAAAAAGTAAGTTCACCACTCACTGGACTAATTCGATCAACAAGTGTCTCGACCTCGCTATTTCCTGAAAAATGAAACATTTCTTCATATTAGCAACCATTTAATCCAATTCCCTAACCAACGGACCAATACAAGACGTAAGCAGCTCAAATATTGCTCATTCTTCTCTATTTTTCCAATTTAGTCCACCTATGAAAGAAAATTCATCCATTTTTATTTTATTTTCCATCCCCTTTATCCTTCAACGTTATCTTTTATTAATGCCAATACATATCCAATTGCAGTCCCTTTCTAATTGAAAATACTTACTGTTGTTGAAGGATGAAACAAGAACTTAAAGTAGAGTCCCCCCATTCTTCTCTCTCTTCTTGCAGGTACCCATTAATAAAAATTGGCCAATTCCATACTCAAAACTCTTAACTCATTCTACTCAGTGAATCACAACTCAATTCATTCTTGTTTCTATTCAATGTATATAAAACTTTGTCCATATAATACTACCATGCTGTTTCTCCATTCTTTTATTATTGTTCATGGAGGACATACATGTACACATATTCATAATAACCCTACTCACCTTTGTTGAACTAACCCCATCTCTTTCCGTACAATCTGTATTTAGCCACATATGGGTATCATTATGCACAACACATCACGTAAATTTCCAATTATTTCTGTTGTGATTCTTGTTCACATAATCAAACTAACCCATTTTCTTTCTTCCTTAGTGCTTGCCCAGCTTCTTGGGTCTAATTGTTACCGATAACCGTAATGATGAAAACAAAATCCTAATACATGAACTACTACAATTTTGTGTTACTTTGTTTCAGCTAAGAATCCACTCCAAGCGAGAAGCATAATTCGACCATGTTCACGTCGATGTTGTTGCTCCTTTCCCTGTTTATTTGTAAATTCTAGTTGTTGTTGTTTTCTCCTCTCATCCTCCTCCTCTTGTTCTTCTTCTTGTTGTTCTTCTTTCTTCTATTTTCTTTCTTCTTTTTTCCCTTTTCTTCCCTTCTTTCTAGATTTTTCTCCTCTCCGCTGGTTTCATTCTTTGGGTGAATGTATTTCAAATGAAAAATTGGGTAGATGGGTTAGATAATTGCCACTTGTATTCCACTCACCACAATTGCAAAGGAGGCTCATATCCTACAATTAAACTCAACATTTAGTCCATAAACATCCGTTGGATATAAAATCTAACCATGTTACTTTAAAAAAAATATTAGTAAACACCAAAAATTAAGTTTTATCCATCTTAAACCTTCAAATATTGTCAATTTGCAAAATAACCTCAATAAAATAATTTATTTCATTTAAGTTCTTATTTGACTAAGACTTTGACAAGTCAATGTTTGACTTTTGACTTTAAAAAAAGAGTTGTAACACAATCTCGGAAAACTTCGAACTTCTCCAATGTTAATTAGTGTATATCAATTAGTTAGTGCTTCCACTTTTACTAGATCCACTTCAATTCCTTGGGTAGTAACTACATGACCAAGGAATCCAACTCGCTCAAACCAAAATTCACACGTTTAAAATTTGGCATATATTTTTTCCTTGTGGAGTATTTCTAACGCTATTCTAAAATGTTTCTCATGCTGATCATTGCTCTGGAGTATATCAAAATATCATCAATGAAGACTATGATAAATTGATTATATCAAAATATCATCAATGAAGACTATGATAAATTGATTCAAATATGATGAAATACACGATTCTTTAAATCCATAATACAGTTGGAGCATTTGTCAACCCGAATGTCATAACTGTGAAATCGTAATGTCCATAACGAGTTCTGAAAGCTGTCTTGAGTCTATCACTCCCTTTTCAACTGATGATTACCTGATCGTAGACCGATCTTGGAAAATACCTTAGCCCCTTTTAATTAATCAAACAAATCCTCGATTCTCGGAAAAGGATATTTATTCTTGATGGTCAAATAGTTTATCTCCCTATAACCAATACATATCCTCATACTTTCATCTTTCTTCTTTACGACCAATACTGGTGCGCCCCATAATGATACACTTGGTCCAATAAAGCCAATATCTAACAATTCTTGTAACTGAATTTTCTACTCTAAAAGTCCATTTAACACCTTCGATATGGAGCTTTAGATACTGGTGACGCTCCGGGAAATAGATCTATTGTGAATTTCACTTATCTATTTGGAAGTACCAGGTAGATTTTCTGGAAATACATCTATAAATTCTTGTACTACTGGTACATCCTCAATCTTTCTTATCGCCTATTTTTATCCATTGATGTTAACTAAAACCCCTTGATGTGTTTTTTCTATCAACATTTTCTCTGCTTACAAGGTCGATACCGATTAAAGATGGGGTTTTGTCTTCATTTCGAGAAAAGAAAATTGTTTTTCTCCCAGTTTCTAAAAAGAAACTTCAGTTTCTCTACAACGGATGGTTGCATAATTACATCCCAAACAATCTATGCCTAAAATCACATCAAAGTCTTTCATCTGTATCAGATACAAATTAGCTTCTAATGTTTTTTCCTCAATTTCAAGATTCACCAACTTAGCTAACTAATTGGTATTCAATGTTCTGCCTGAAGGGATGCTAACTTCTAGTGTACTCTCAGACTTATTATAAGTAGTACTAGATTTAGCAATAAAAAACGTTAATACTAAAGAATGAGTAGCTCTCGAATCAAACAATACATAAGCAAGTGTATCAGATATCAGTAAAATGCTTGCTATTACATTTAAGTTCTCCTCAGCCTTTTTCAAAGTCAGTGTAAAAGCTCGTGCTTTTTCCTTTTTATTCTGATCGTTGTTGTCATCATTCTTCTGAATAAATGTGGGACAGTCCTTAGCAATGTCTTTGGTTACCATACCGAAAATTGGCATTCTTCCCATACAAGTATTCACCAAATGAGGCTTACCTCACTTAGGACATGGCACTATTACAGCTACTATGGCCTTACTAGCGCTAGATCTGATATTAGCTTTCATATTTTTCCATTTGCTATTTCTTCTATCCTGACCATTCCATTCTTTTTCCAAATTACCCTTTATCACGTTGGTTGTACAATTAACTGTGTTACTCTGCATTAGCCTTCTGATACCAAATAGTGTGAGCTCGTTCTAGTATTTCATGGTATGATGTGAAACGATGTGACATAAGAATCATGCTCGGGTCTAGGTTTAACCCTTGCTCCAACCTTTAAGTGTTCTTAATCTCTGTGTCTACCAAGTGTGGAACATACCTTGAGAGTGATCAAACTTTCACTCGTAATCAAGTAGGAACATATTACCCTGCATGAGTTGAAAGAATTCGCTCTCCTTGAAATCTCTTAGAGACTAAGGAAAATAATTGTTCATTACTTCCTCCTTGAATTGTTCACAAGTTAACGTCAACTACTATTCTTGGGTCCTAGTTCGAGACATCGAATCCCACCAATGGCTTGTATCACCAGTAAACATAAACTCTGCACACTAGACCTTTTGAGCGTCAGTGCGGTCTATAAGTCGAAAAAATTCATTCTAACTTACGAAGCCATTCATCAGCTACTAGTGGACTACATACTCCATCGAAGGTAGGGGTTTATGCCTTCGAAATAACTCAACTACTGCGGCATGAGTCGAGTGAGTAGTAGGAGCTAGTGGGGTCGCTGGAGCTTGATTCTGATTCAGCCTGCCAAGATCTTGAAATGCTTGCAAGAGATCCTTTATCAAGTTGTCCTGGTTTGCTTAAGACATTTCACTTGAAACAACAACAATAATAATAATAATAATAATAATAATAATAATAATAATAATAATAATAATAATAATAATATCTTTTATCAAATTGGTATACCTAGGCAAGGCAAAATATTTCACAACTTGATCACATAATTGAATCTTTTACTACATCTTGAAATAATTAAATTATTATTATAAAAAAATAATCTCCATAGCCTCTACTCGTTTCACACTTGGTCTTTTTTTGGGTCCTCCTATAGATCTTCATCTTCATCTTCATCTTCATTAGCATTTTCCATAATTGGTTGTGCAACTTCTTCATCTGAAGTCACTGTTGATTCGGATCCCGAGTGAGAGATAACATCACCAATCATAGTCTCACAATTATGGATATAGGCGTTTGCAAAAATCCTCAAAATCAAGTTCCTTAGGTTCACTTTTCAAAATTTGACATTGCATGTTTTCTTGTATAAGCTTCCCGATATGTTTCTCTCGACATGCGAGAGTTTCTAGCAAATGAGGAATTGATTGTCGGTTACTAATCATGTAACCCGCATTCTTTGCTTTTAGTCAATGTTGGTACATGCTTCGTATGTGATTGTCAAGGTCGGATTCATCTACCTCAAAATATAGGTAAGCTCGGATATGTATCTCCTGTTGGCTCACACGATTCCTTCTTCTAGTATTTTGTCTTCCCCCAGCCATCTGTCATTTACATTTTGATTTCTAGCTCAATACATGTCTTCTAAACAATACGTTTTCTTTTTCAAATTAAATTTATTTTTGCATACAAAAATATACATAAAGAAAATGTAGAATATACCGTAACATAAAAAAAATAATATTAGAATCATAACATTTTTTCATGATAAGAATTTTTAACTTCGTTAAACATAACAATGTAGTGACTTAAATATTTCATTTTCTCATTTTAAATTTCCTACTTTGTACTTAAAATACATATATATATATATATTTAAATAAAATAATAAGTTTATAGAATCGACTAAACCGTGCTCTGATACCATATTTAACGTCCCGACCCATATGGACCTAAACGCTACTAGAACATTTGTACCTTAACCCGTGATCTTAACAAATATTTTGTAAATAATTTAATAAAATAAACTTTTCGCAGAATGCATAAAAATTTAACTAAATCTTGATTTAAGAATTATTTAGTTCTAACTCCATTTCATATTAAAGGACTATCTAATAGTTTCTTAGAAGTGAAGTCTCTTTTGGATTGTAGCAAAATAGTGAAATGATACTAAAAGAAACAATAAAAAAATTGAACCAATTCCATGTAAAATTTACTAATCACGTGAACAATGGCATGAACAAAAACTAGGTAGTAAATAAGAAGGCAATCCCTTTTTTTTTCCCTCACGACAAGTGTCAACAAAAATTTGTTTGCATAGTTATCAGTCTCGAAAGTTCATGAAATTTTAAATAAAAATAGAAAACTTCCCGTAATATAAAATATCCAAAAATTGGCTCTCGTTGACAACATATAAGGTACTAAAATATTTTTCAAAACCCCATAACGATCCATTTGTAAGTAAACCAGCACAGTTTACTTAAAATGTAAAATCAAATTCTACGGATATCGGATTGGCATGGTTTCAAGTTTACTGAGTAACTAACCCATGGTACTATCAACACCCACTAGTTTTGCCCAAAAATCTTGAGTAAGGAATAGGCTATGAATTTTTAAAGTTTAGTGCAGAAGCTGGAAACTTAAAAAAAACAGCAGCAGTGAACAATTTGCTAACATTTAAGAAAGAAATATGAAACTTGCAAGTAAATTTATATCAAGAGAACCAATTCTTGAAAAGTTTCTTAAGATAGTTCCACAAACGACATTCATCGAAAACTTATTATGTGAAATACATAAACAGTTTTTGCATACTCAACATATATTTTTATGTCCACCGGCTTCTCCATAACACACATAACCACCATCTACCATCATCCACGCCCCGAGTCAATCAAATCAACCTCTAAGAAGAGAGTTGACCCATAAGTCGAAACTCAATAGATATAATCGGTGCATTTTGTTATCAAATTAGAAAATTCAAACTATAAATTCATACCGTCACACGTAGATAAATTTTCGAAAAAAATTCAAGTTCTATAGAATTATCATAACATGTAGAGCCTAAGAATGATCATTTCAACTATGGTAGTATCGAAGCACTATACCCAGATGTACCAATTCATTTATACTTTTAACGAAAAATCATAACTTGAAAACGAAATAACCACTTGCACCTCTATCTACCTTAGTTTGAAGCTTTTGAATGGCGAAATTGGATAGTAGATTTTGTTTCCCGATGGCACCCAAAGCTTGAAAAAAAATTGCCTCCCTTTTACTTTTTCTTACTTTGGATTTTTTTCCTTGTTCACAAGGTGTACATCCATATATATTGGAAATGATATGAATGATTTGGAGGAAAATGAAAAGTAAATTCCAATTTGCCTTTGAAAATAAAACGTTGGCAGCCATTCATTCACAATTTAAAAAGAATTGAAGAAATGTTTATATTTCATTTCTTACATTTTATTACAATCTTTTCATATCTTAGCAATCATTCACTAATTAAAAAGAATTGAAGAGAGTTTAAGGTTTCATTTCACGCATTTGAATTTTGAGGTACGTGTGTGTGTAATACAAACGTATATGTTTATATTAGAGGGTTAATATTTTATCATTCATCAATTAATATAAACGTTTCCTCCAAAATTTATATTCCTCTGTGTATATGGCTGGTTCTTTTGAATTTTGAAGAAGATGAAATGAAGTGGATTTTAAATTTAATTTATTATCAAAATCATTATTAATGTTTCCCCCTTGGTCCTTATAATTTAATTACTTAGCAATATAAGAAAATAACAATTTAAGTCCTCGAATAGAAACTTACAAATTCTCTTTTACTTAAAATTTATAATTTGGTCCCTTTGAAAATGATGTGTAAGCAAATTTGGTCTTAGAAATATTTATTCAAGGTATATTGGACTAGTATTGGGCATTCATTTCTTATGTAAGCTGAGCATAAGGCTTGTTCATGGGCTACGCTTGTGGTGTTAGATAATCATATTAAAATATGAGTTTAATTCATTTTATTTTTTAGGGCTTCTACAATGTGAGCCCCGCGTGAAGAATGAAAAATATAATGACAATTTTGCATAGGTATGATCTTACTCCGTGCCAAAATATTAATAATATATATTTAGTTTTATGTGTATTTTTTATGGCTACTTAATTGCATTGATGTTTTTTCATTTATCTATACACCTATTTTTTATTTTAGTTGTTTCAATTATGCTTGTGCTTCTAGGTTGTAGTGGCGAATGATACAAGGAAATTACTGTATAGATGATACCAAAGATTGAAAAAATTTGTAAGATGATTGTTCCGGTAGCTATACACATCTCTTCATCTGTTTTGTTCATTTGTCTATTGCTATTCACTTTATTTGTATTCACGTAACATGTTTGTGAAGTATCTCCATTTCTTTATAATTTGAAGCAAAATTAAACATGTGCAACTTACAAAAATACCCCTAAAATTAGGAGTCTTCTGAAAAATCATATGAAAAACATTTTGAAAGAAACAAATATTGTGTAAAATTATATCTGACACTATCACTTTTTAAAGTGAAGTGTTATGTTTTAAGTGACAATGCCACTTTTAATAAAAATTTATATTTATCACTAAAAAAAGTGACAAAAATCTCAAGAAAAAGGAGAAAAATAAAAAATAGTGACAAATACTAAAAAAGTAACAAGAATTTTAAAATAAGTCACAAAAATTCAAAAGTCACAAAATACAAATTAAAACATTAAAATCAGTTCAAAAAAGTGACTAAACTATCATTTAAGTCAATTATTATCTCGTGCAGAGAATATAACGTGACTTCCTTTAAACCAACATCGATCCAACAAAAAGAAAAAAAGAAACTGACACACTAAAAAAATTGACAAAATAAAAAGTGACAACACACAAATAAAAACCTATACTTGTCACTCAAAAAGTGACATAAATTTTTTAAAAAGTAACAAATAATATAGAAGTGACAAAAAATTCAAAAAAGTGATACATTATTTTAAAAAATGACAAAAACTCTAAAAGACACACAAAACACCAATCAAAACCTATGTTTATCACTCAAAATAGTGAAAGAAATTTTTAGAAAGTGAAAAACATTATTCAAAAAAGTGATAAACACTAAAAAAAAAGTAACAAAAAAATGACAAATACCAAAACCTATGTTTGTCTCTAAAAAAAGTGACAGAAATTTTAGAAAACTGTAACAAACAATAAAAAATAGCAGAAATTTTAAAAAGATGACTAATTTTATTTTTTACTTTTTAAAAAGTGACAAGTACTATCCAAAAAAGTGACAAAAATTTTAAAAAGTTGCAAGCGCTAAAAAAGTGGCAAAGCGTCAATCAAATCCTATGTTCGACACTAAAAAAAGTTGTAGAAATTTAAAAAAAAAAAAGAGTAACATAAAACCAGTCAAATTAAGGTAGGTATCTACTTTTCCATAAAACTAGTCACATAAAACTAAAAATGGAATAAACAGTGTTATTCCTCAGAAAAACCAGCAAATATTACAACATAAAATCGAATAAAAACCATAAAAATGTTTAAACAGCAAAAAATCCTAGCTACTAGTTTATAAAATTTTCAAGAATCCTTCTTTATTAAAACCTTTTTTTTTCCCCTCTTCAACCCCTTAAATTCCCTTTCCCCAACCGTTTGTTTGAGTCAGGTGACAGTTTGCAGAAGTCGAAGTCAGAGTCGGTGCGGGTTTCGGAGTTAGGTGAGGTTTCTACAATTTTGGGCTTTTAGGGGTTCGGTGTTAATGAGGTCCTCGGAGAGGAGACGGAGGAAGATAGCAAAGATGGTGGAGCGGCGAAGACGGAGGAAAACGGCAAAGACGAAAGTCTCTCTTTGGTTCTGGAATTGTATGTTTGATTGAGAGAAGAGAGGAGGTTTCCCTAGAGGGTGTTGAGATTTAAATATTTTAGTCACGGTTTAATTCATTTTAACGCATTAATCTAATTTTTTCACTTTCAGAGCATTGAGCCTAATTTTCACATTAAGGGGGTTTTTTACTCACATTATTTTGAAAAAATGTATTCTGAAATATTAGATTGATGGCGAATGTGTGATTGAAAATGAAGGAAAAGTTATTGATGTGATAAATAATATTATTTTATTAAAAAAATATATGGTTGAAAATAAGTAGAAGAATGAGAATTTTAATGTGTACCAAACATGGACTAAACATTAATTTTAACTACGTATACTATTAGTTGGAGAAATCTCAATAAAGCTGTAATATCATATTTCACTTAATATGTGGTCAGTTAAAATCACTAAAAAAAAATTATCTCAACACATTAGAATATTACTAACGAAATTACTTTTAAAATTATAACCGTCATAGTGTTAACACGCGATCCTCCACTAGTTTTAACTACAAGAGAAAGTGTGAGACTTCGATTCCTGCCTCTTACAAGGTATGGAATTGAACTCTTTGTGTGCACCAGTATGACAACTCTTGTACCCTAACCTATTGAGATACATCCCGCGATTTACCTTCTCCACAATGTTCTAGGAGCGAGACGGGGAGGGGCTCAACCTTTACAAGAGAAAATGTAAATACAAACAGATAAAGCCTAAATATTCAGTACATTTACTGCAACCATAGCAACCGCCAGTTAAAGACAACGCTAGGCTCAGATTGATACAACAAAAGTTTTCTGCCAGAGGTCTCTTCGGAATTTCTAATGCTGTTTTGCCGCAAGAATGGATTCCTCAATATATCATCACTTGTCAAAAAATCAATAAAAAGTTCGTACATATCATATATAAGCCATTGGTAAGATGAAGAGATCTCTAAAGGGTTAAAAAAAAAAAAATCCTCAATCAGCAAGAAAATATTGTGCATAGGCTCGCGTCAGCAAAGATTGCTGTAATTCCTTTCTTTTCGGGTGATGGACCTGCCCATTCGGAGCCTTCGATTTGTGAGAGCTTCTAATAAAACCTCTAAGGCATCGCCAATTGCTTCAGCCTGTTTGTAGAATCCAAACGAACTAAACTCTGGAAGTTGATGGAGTTCATAGAGGAGCCCCATTGCTGCTGCTGCTGTACATGTACGATCCCATGATGGTTGGGGTCTGACCTCCAAAGAAATAAAAAACCGAAATTAGAAGAATAACAAACCTATATTATGTATATGTAAGCAAGATCTATCATTAGATAGAGAGAATTGGAAGAGACAAGCTCCTGCATTTACAAGAGATCCTGCAGTTTTAGCTTCAACACCAATGGTTACTCTAAATCGAAGACAATTTGATCAAATAACCAAAATGAAAAGGTGAAGAGAAAAAACATATGCATGAAAAGGCTTAAGAAGGCACATAAAGAAAATTGACTTATATATACCTTAGTTTATGCATCAAAGATACACCTGTGTTCAAAGATACGCAACGAAGTTCCTGTTTCCAGATACATATAGCTCGATCCTGCAGATAAAATATTACCAAATGATATATTGATTTCTTAGGACGTAACGAAAAAACCGAAGCTTTAGGCGAACTGCACAAATATGGAGAGAATGACGAATGTGTAGTTAATAACCATGCGCCCCCCCCCCCCCCCCCCATTAATAACCATGCGCCCCCCCCCCCTCCCACCCAACCACCTATGGGAATAAAAAAAAAAAAAACCAGCGACAAAAGTCGAGGTATCATTAGAGGTGTAAACTTGGTTGGGCCGGATTCATATTCCTTTTAGTTTTTTTTCTTTTTCGGAAGAAGAACATTACATTTTTCCCTATCCAAGAAGCATTGCAAAGTAAATAATGCACTTTGGAGCTGGCCCTAACAGGAAAGGATTCAGAGGCCCGTCAACCACTCAGAACTTAAAAGATGGGCCAGCCCAGCACAGATTTATACTCCCTATGTACTTAAACTGTTTCATAAGAAACTAAGCAGCACAACCCCTTAATTATTTTAAATGGACTCTCATTTTCCTTGTTTTGTTGCAATGCAAACATCTATATCCCGAAGTACAAAACAATAACATGAATACAATAGCATTATTTTTGAAACAGACAAAATATAGATCTATAGAGACGAGACAACGGACCCTTTTATCTGAGTCAGATTCTCCTTATCCTCTATTAGGGTTATCTATCATTCCTGGGTCCCATATATCAGTCAATGACTTAAACTAGCTCATCTTCTTATCTTCATGAATATTAAATATGGCATGAATATATAAGTGATTCTAAGAAAAGGTTGGGAAAACAAGGTGTGTACGGTAGAATACCTGCAAGCGCTTAAACATTGCACTAGAATTGCTCCATGTACCATCAATTAAAATAAAATGCATTGTGTCATCTCCATTTGCCTACATGGTGTAATAACATGAATTTTAACATCTGACTCAAAGTAACAAGATGCATGCCAAAAAACTTGAATCTACATAAAAGAAAGATTAGTAAATAAACTCACTTTAGATTTGCTTAACTAACATTAGAAAAAAATGATCTCTAAATGGTGTTTTAAATTTATAAGTATTTCGTAATCGAAGTAATTACTACCACTATAGATATCCATTGTTGTCAGCAATTAAAGTAATCAATGCTGATATAGAGATCCATTTCGATTGGCTAATAAAAGTAATGGCTTTATATCTTTTTTCGTTTTTTTTTTTTCTTTTTCTTTTTGAACAAGCAGCAGTTTGGAACTCAATTGAGCATGAAGTCCGAAAGCCTTCAGTCACTTTGCAGCTCCCCTTGAGTATACTGGGAGTTCAGCAAATAAAGGTACGCTGTCCTGTTATTACGGGTTAAAATACAACTGGGTTGAAAAACTTGCTTTTGAAACACTAACTACACATCTTGTTCTCCAAAAAGTAATACCTACTTCTGGAAAGCGATCTTCCCAGTTCATGATAAGCCAGTCCAACACAATCAACAGCACATGGCCATGGGTACAGGCCATCAAATGAGATTCTGTGTGATCTATGGCTACCCCATTGTTCAAAGACCACTCTCACAACTATGAGAGTGCTCAAATTAACAATGTCCTCTGGCACAAGCATTGGAACTTATGTCTATGTTCATAGAGTTCTCCTAGCCACGTAACTCAGGTATGTAGTTTTAGTATTACACTAAATCATATCTAGTTTATCAAATGGCTAACATAAAATTTATGGAAAACCCAACATCACAGAAGGTAGAATGTGGAAGTGCTCCTCTGCTACAAAGCCACTAGTATGAGAGGCCGAGGGCAGTAAGTTGGCTCCATACCACCTGATGAAATAAGCCCATGTAACTTTTAATCATTCTTGGAGAACCCAAAAAGATTCAAGCCAAATGCAATTCAGACCATTAAGATAATAGAAAAACATAAGGGCAGGGTGTAAAATAAATAATATTGAAAAAGTGACTTAATAAGCAACTCGTTCTAGGATTGTAATTTATCTGTCTGCTAGTTAGAGTTTGCATAGCTTGAGTAACATGAAATAATTTTATAGAATAAATATAGCATTCAATTTGCAAACTTTTGTGCTGACTCAAGCATTAGTTAATAAGAAAAATAAATCTACCAATTTTGCATGGCGTTGTAGATCACTGGAAGAAGTTCGGCCAATAATATCCTTAATAGATTCTGTCACAGCATTCTTACTTGGATAAAGGCACCAAACCTTGTTTCTCCCTGAAAATGGCATCAAGCACAATCAGAATCCTGTTACGATTAAACAGCATTAACAAAATTGTTTAAAGCATAGAAAATTAACTGGCTGCGCATTGAACATTGAAAAGTATCGAAGTAATAGCCACAATCTATATTATAGTCGGAGATAAGTACGAGTTCATTATGAATATAATCGTTTCAGTAGTCTCTACATTTGGGAAATGCAACTTCAAAATATTTTTCCACGTAAGGGATAAAAGGCAACTAGCTTGTCATTTTTATGTCGTGTAAAAAGGGTTTCCTAAATGTTGTTCCTGACAATCAACTAATAACTGCTAAGAGGTAAACTACTATTTAACTTTGTGAAAGAGAAAGATCAGTAGGTGTTTCAGGAGTATGTGTGCATTGTGATGCAGGAGTGTGATTTATAAGCTTTGGAGAAAGAAAAGTTGAAATTCTCCTGTTAGCATCTTAAATGTCCAAGGGTTGCATCAAAATCAGAATTTGATTCAGGGATAAATGTGAAGATATTTACCAGGGAAATTATACATCATTGGAAAGGTTATCGATCAAGATTCCAAAACATTTTATTGATCTCAATTAGGAACTTTATATAATGCCATACTATTCTGAAATGCAGCTTCATTTTTTTCTTGTTCTAGCAAATTTCCTAGGAGGTCTTTTACAGCCGTTGTAATCAGCATGCATAAATTTCTCAGTTAGATTTATTTTATTTTAATTAAATTTGGTTCTTTAAAATAGTTGAAGGGTTACTTGGTGAATTGTCTGGGCTCGAAGCCTTGTTGGGAGTCCTCAACTATATAGACCACCACCTTGTGGGCCTTTGGGCAATAAGAAATCCGAATATTAAGTTTAATTCTATTGAGAGGAGTTCTACTTCTGCTACATTTTTTTCTCTCCTTGGAAGATTCCAAAGTACATTCCCTTTAAATTGTTAAAGTGTCTTACCTAGAAAAGGATCATGGCCATATTCTTGAAAAATGACCTTTCTTATATGAGAGGATCATCATCACACCATACCGACAAAATAAAGTTTCAAAAACTCACATGTAAACAGGTAGTGCAATTATGGATAAGCCACAGATTAATGGAAATGATGATTGGCAAGAAAGTGCTACACAAAAGACAACATATGCAGTCAAACCTGCAAGATTGAATGCATTCCACATTATCTCTTCATGTTCAGCAATGCCAAAGAGGCACAAAGTTGCTGCTTCAACACCAAATACTTTCCATAATAGCTTCCCCGTATTGTTCTGCCGCAAAAAGTCCTGCCAAAAAATAGAAAGTCTACATCACCAATCTTTGATGAATGTCATATAATCAGGCAAACAAAAAAGATTGAGAAAGCACGTCTTGATCCCAAAAGCAACAGAAGAGAAAAGAAATGTTTAAGGTAGGAGCTCAAACCTTTGGATGCATATACAACCAGAACCTTATTGGATACCTAAGAGGATACAGTGAAACTCTAGAACACATACAATCCTCCATGGGAAGCCAGCACTAGAAAATACAAAAGAGGACATATAATAGTTACAAATGGAGTTAATATTTATCCAAGTAAAAGAGAATCCACTCATGTGCATTACAGAAAATAATATCTTTCATTGAAGGAAATCATTGAACTGTATGCATGTGGCATACATACAGAGACATATAACATGGAAATAATATAAAAAGCAAACAATGTACCTTCTGACAAAGGTAACCCCTACTTCCCAGTAACCGGCATGCTATTTGCCGAGCGGAAAAGAATTGGAGTTTTTTCTCAGAATCACCTAAGGATTCATATTTTTTCCTATGCTTTTTATCCTCCTGCACTTTGAAGTCACCCTAGAGACCATGCAGATAATTAGATACCGATATATTATAGATCAGCCCACAGGAGCAAGAGGTTTACAGTTATACTATGACTGCCAACTAACACGCATAAAGAGAGGTGGGCATGTGTGTTGTGAAACTAGAAAACACTGACATAATTAAACAAACCTCTAAGTTAGAAAGGAAAATGCTTAACATATTACAAAAGCATGCAACGTCACAATTTGAAATTGAGTTCTATGAGAAATGAAACTCCAATCTCAAATGTTTGTGTGATTCTCCTTTACAAATTTTGTACTCATTCATTCATAATCCTTCTTTTCTATTTGCTTTTGTAGGATCTACGAAAAATAGTTTATTTATAAATAGACCCCAGAGAAGTGTGTGAGCGAGAATCTTATTAACACGAAGCAAAACTCTGGGTTTTGATGCCTATTTCTGCTATAGCATTTCTTGAACAGAACATTAATCACATTGTTATCTTGGACATTCAACTAAGGCAAAAATAAGGTGTTCTAACCGGAGAAAAATATTTCTCTAAAAGACTGCATCAATATTGTCATATATACATATATTATAGTAAGACAAATTGAAATTAAATAAGTTATGAGCTTATACTAATCTAAACCCATTGAATTTACATTGTCAAAATAATACAGCCTGCATCAAGTGTCAAAGGCTTTGAGGAATTGTATATTTTTGTTCTTCCAGAATCAACACATCTATCATGTAGGAGCCAACAACCATGTTATCCACCTTCTAGATAATATTCAAATTAAACTCACACCCTACTCCAACTCCAAGCCAGCGCCAGCGCACTGCACGCGTAACTCATTGTTGCACTTTAAACAAATCAATTTCTAAAACGAAACAACAAAGACAGAAATAACAAGCAAATACGATCTTATTAATAGTATCATCTATAGTTAACAATAATCTAATTGCGACATCATCCAGAAATCAGTTTCTCGTTTCCATAGGAATCAATCCAATCAAATCAAAAACCCATACAAAGAAGAAATCCAGAAATCAAATTTAACAATAATCAGTTCATCATAATGAAGAGGCAATAAAATATAAAATACAAGGTAGGTAAGAAAGTTTTGATTTTTACCGTGAGTTTCCCATGGTTACCATCAAAAGTCATGTGAGCATCGATGTCTTTCTCCAAAAGCTTCAAGTCCTCGATGACTTCATTAACCACGGCAGGTACAGGTGATGTGGTGCCCCACCCCTGCCATTCTTGGAGGCTAATGGAGGATTCTTCACTGGTCACTCTCTGGGCTTCTATTTGAAATGAAGATGGTTTTATTGATAAGGGTTTTGTGTCCATGTGGAAACTCGAAGACTTGTTGAAGAAATAGCAGAAACGTTGTTGCGAATAGAGGAAAGAGAGTGGGGTTTTGAAGCTCAACAGGGGTCTATTAACTGGAAGCATGGTGCTATGTTCTTTGGGAAATGACTCAAATGAGTTTGGCAGCCCTTTAATTTTTAATTTTTATATTTTGTTCAACACGCCTTTGACCAAGTTTTCAAAAATAAAATAAAATTTAATTATTTAAAAGTGTAATAAAACTATTTTATCCTTCCTTGTAAAAAGCTAAATTGAAGGAGGAATTGAAGATTTATTCTTCAAGTCAAAACGATTTATCCCCAAACTGAAAATTGAAAAAGGGATTTGGTTACATATCCATTCTCAAAACAAACATATCTTCATTCTTTCTCCTTAGTCTCGGTTTCACCTACCAAATCGAACACATCTTCTTCCCTAATGTCAAGTAAGAATGACAAGCTAAGTAGAGGGAAAAAGACGAAGGAACCGTACAAGAGGCGGCAAGAAGAGGAAAGAAAGGTTGACGAGTATCATGAAATTGGCTTGCGACTGAAAAATTATCTAAAAGAAAAGCTTCGAAAAGCCAAGAAATTTGTTTCAAATTTTATTAAATCAACTAAGTAAGTGGGGGAGGTAATCATTCTTTATAGTGTTGAACTTGCACATTCCAGACTTTATGTCGTTTTTTATGTTTGTAAATGGAGCACTTGGGTACATTTATGTGTAAATTAGGATCTCTTTGCTTAGTTTGGAGATATAAATTCAAATTAGAAACGAATGATAATTTGAAATAATGAGTGTGTCCCAGTAAAGGATTTCTTTGCCAATTACTAGAATTATTGTAAAACAATAATAACAAAAAAGCATAATGAGGACTATTCTAGCACAATGCACTCTTTGCCCTCTCTCTATCATGAAGAAACCAATTTCGTCATTTGATTTTTGAGTTGTATGTTGGGTTTTTAAATATTTGCGTAATGGTGGCAATGACATATAAGTCAAAGAAGGTTTGTAACCTACGCCTATGATCGAAAAAAGGGAGATGTGTTGGGCTCTATTTTCTTAATTACCAAATTTTGGAGGTAATATCAGATATTTATTTAGAAACGTTCTTTAATTCTATTGGGCTCTATTTTTTTTGACTTGATTTGATTGTATGTGAATGATTTAATGTCAAACTCTTCTCAGCTTCTGCTCCTTAGAATTTATTTTTCAAAGTTATTGTTTTATGATGGTAATTTTCCTATGTAACAACTAATTGATGTCAATATCTCTCTTGAAATTTTGATGATATTATTTGTGACTTTCTCCTTATTTTTAGAATTTTCCGCCTCTCAAGTTTAATATGTGAAAGCCATTTGTGGCTTTTTCCAAAATTTGGCTCTATTCCTTGCTTTTTGATGATATTGTTTTTTAGTTCTCACTTGACTATCTTTCTCAATTTTGTTTTAAGAAAAGCCATTATTTTTTGGCAATTGATGTGCAAAGTCTTGCATTTCCTTCACAAGGATGCAATGCTAAATACCATTTGAAATATTATAGCCAATTTTGGTGAAAATGGTGACTTCACCATATGAGCTCACCTTACACATTAAAGTAAAACTTTTCAGAGAGTGATATGTACTTAAAATGAGGCTCAAAATTGATATCATACTTGCTTTGCAATGTAGTGCTTATTTGATAGGATGAGATATAAACAAAAGAGGATGTTGAAAATGAGATAATAGATATGTTGCCAAAATATGTATGAGAGTTGAGAGTGACTTGATGCTCATTGTTTTTACTGATTTCCCAAATATGTATGTGAGTTGAAAGTGACACGATGCTCATTGTCTTTAACTCTTTTCGGATTTGATGTTTTGTTCTTTAAGAATTTAGGAAAAAATAGGAGTTCGTGTGTGGAATTGGACTTAATTTCTCTCATTAAACTATCAAGTAATGTGTGAAATGAAGCATAATCTTTCATGTTGATTTCACATTTGGTTATAAAGCTAATAATTGCATTAGCAAAATGTTCGTAGAACGTTTTTGTTGTGAAGTATTACAGTGATTGCAATCTATACAAAATCTTTTTTCCTTATCGAAAATCTATATGTTTAAATTGGTTTATACAGCTTATGCATCTTGTTCTTATGTGTTTTACTGGCATCATTTGTTCTAATATTTGTAATTGTTTTGTATTTTCCAGTGCTATGAAGAACAAGCTTTAGGAGAGCTGCTTTCGATCATTTCTTAGATTGAGGCGTAGGATTTCGAGAATTAGATTATTTTTTGCTATTTTTATTGATGTTTGATATAGTTCTATAGTTACTTTGTTCTATTTATCTAAAGTAGTTGATGTTTTAAGACTGTTGTATATCTACTTCGTTTTTTTTTTTTGTGTAGATTACTTGATATTTTGAGAATGTTGTGTAGCAACTTGCTAGTGCATTTGCAATTGTGATGATTAATGAAATTGAATGTAATTGAAATCTACATATTTTCAGGCTTTAATAACTTTCAATTTTAAATATCGTACATGTCAAAGATAATGATATTTTTCCATAACCAATAAAATGACATTTAGTTCATCACGTCAAAATATAAGTACTACTTCACGTAACGATATAGACTTCATTCATGTGAAACAAAATGATATTAATATCGTTCTAGTAAAAAAATACACTCATTCATATAATAACATTGAAATTGTTCCTAAAATGCGCAAAATGATTTTGATGTCGTTTCAATACAAAAGTTGCATTTATTAATATAATGATATTGAAATCGTTTCTGAGACACAAAATAATATTGATGTTGTTTTTGTATCAAATACCCACGGCTGTACTACTTTTCATAAAGACATTGAAGTCGTTGTAGATTAATTAAACGACATAGAAGTAATTCGATAAAAAACTTGCACCGCATGTGCGACTTAGGGTGTTATGAACACACGTCTAAGGGACAAGTTGCTCTTGGGAGGTGAACAACTTATAGGTGCGAGCACATCGGCATGGACCACGCATACAGGCAAAATCACTACTAAAACGATATTGAATTTGTTTCTTTTAATATTTAACGACATTGATATCGTTATGCATCAAACCCACAAAATAAACATAACGACATCCCTGTCATTTCAATTCAATATTTACTACATTGATATTGTTCTTGTTCAAATCATAATTACAATGACATTGAAGTCGTTTCTTTTAATAAGTAACGATATTAATGTTTTTATGTATCAAACCTATGAAATAATATAACGACATCCATGTTGTTTCAATACAATATTTACTACATTGATATCGTTCTAGTTCAAATTATCACTACAACGATATGATATCGTTTCTTTTATTACATAAGGATATTTATATCGTTATGTATTAAACCCATGGAATAACATAACAACATTCATGTCGTTTCAATACAAATTTTACGAGATTGAGATCGTTCCAATTCAAATCATAATTAAAACGACATTGAAGTTGTTTCTTTTAGTAAGTAACAATATTTCTATCATTGTGTATCAAACCCACGAAATAATATAACGACATCCAGGTCGTTTCAATATAAATTTGACGAGATCGAAACCGTTCTAGTTCAAATCATAACTATAACGACATTAAAGTTGTTTCTTTTCATATAAAACGACAATAATATTGTTTTGAATTGAAATCACGGTTCGACAGTCCACAACGGCCAGTCATGCCTTTGATGTACATAGGGCGATTGAAAGAGGTTATTAAGTGGGTTCAATCTCACTCAAAAGAAACTATGAGAACATTTGTGTTCCCATAATTGTCTAGCACTTTCGAACTATTCTGACAGAAAGAAAGTGTCTCTTTTCATTCTTTCTAAGACGTTCGAGTGATATCAACCCATTTGATGACCTCATTCGATGGTCCTAAATATGTCGATGGTCGAATAATCTTTTTTAGCAGAACAATATAATTCTCGTTTTATATAAACTAACACAATTTATAAGTCGTTTTAGTTATGATTTAAACTGAAACGATATCAATGTAGTCGAAGATTGTAGTGAAACGATAGTAATATCATTATGTATCAAACTCATGAAATAACATAACAACATCCATATTGTTTTAGTACAAATTAAACGGTTTGAAATCATTTCAATTCAAATTCTACAATGAGATAGATATTGTTTCCTTTCATATAAAACGATAATTATATCGTTCTGGGCTAAAAACAACAATTTGATTGTCCACGGCCACCGGTATGCCTTAACATACGTAGGACGATCGAAAGAGGTCATCAATTGAGTTGATACCACTCGAATGGCTTAAAAAAGAGCGAACGAAGATACTTTCGATAGGAATAGTTCGAATGTGGTATACAATCATTAGAACATAAAATGCTCATATAGTTTCTTTTGAATGAGATCAAACCCACTTGATGATCTATTTCGATCATCCTACATATGTCGATACATGTCGGATGGTCGTGAACGCTCGAATCATCGTTTTTAATAGAAATGATATAATTATCAATTTATATAAACTAACACAATTCATATATCGTTTTAGTTATGATTTAAATCGAAACGATATCAATGTCATCAAAATTGTATTGAAACAATAATGATATAGTTATGTATCAAACCCACGAAATATCATAACATTCATATTGTTTTAGTACAAATATGACCAGTTTGAAATCGTTCCAATTTAAATCATAAATACAACGACATAAATATCGTTTTTTTTTCATATAAAATGATTATTATATCATTTTGACTAAAAAATATTATGAATTGAACTAAAATGATATCAATATCGTCAAAATTGTACTGAAACGATATAGACGTCGTTATATTATTTCGTGAGTTTGATTGATACATAATGATATCAATATCGTTACATATTAAAGAAAATGATATCTATGCCGTTTTAGTTATGATTTGAACTGAAACGATCTTAAGCTCGCTAAATTTGTATTGAAATGATATGTATATCGTTATATTATTTCGTGAGTTTGATATTTATGCTTTGTTTCATTTTTCAAAAATTACATAAGAAAAGGTCTCCGTTGAACGAAGAATGAAAGTTTGGGGATCGAAACGTTAACCCAAAAAAATTTAGTTGGCGTGTACGTCTCTGAGTTGTTTACCACCCGAGAGTTATATTTTGAACTGGAACGACTTCAATACGTCAAATTTTTACTGGAACGAACTGAATGTCGTTTGTCATTCTGGCATTTTGATCCAGAACAATATCATTTTCTTTACATTTGAAAAGAAACGATATCACTGTCATTGTAAATATGATTTGGCTGGAACAATTTCAATGACAATAAATTTGTAATGGAACGACGCTAATGTCGTTATGTTAAATTGATACATGTGATACAAGTCATTTTATAGACTTTTTGAAATTTGAGGACTAAGTTGTAAGTTTCTAATAATTGATCCGGGACATGAAACAACTATTGAAGATCTTATGGAATTAAGTAGATCAAATTAGAAGTCAAACGATTAAAATTTTATGAGATAATGACTCGATTAAACAAAGTACGAAAGTTTGGGGACCAAAATATCAATTTCCTAATCTATAGGTGGCGTGCACCACAACTTTCATCATGCGCCGTACACTTTTTTGGCGTAACAACTTCAATGTCGTTTTGTTAGTCTGAACGACTTCAATATCGTTATGTGAAGAGTACAGTTCTTGTACGTGATTGATATCAAAATCGTTTTGTTTGTCAAGAACGATTTGAATGTCATTGTGTGAAGCAATAAATTATTCGTACTGGAACGACATATGTAACAACTATAATGACATTTGTGTTGCTCCAAAAAAACATATAAAAGTTGTTTCTTTGTAGAAAAATAAAACGATATCTGCAAGGTCAAAACATAACCACAATTACGTAAAATTATTTCAATGTTGTTCCAATAGCACAAAGCAATAACATCATAAAGAAGCAACAATGATTTTACTATCATTTCAATATCAAGACATTGACAGTACACTGATTACAAAATGTACTAAATCATTTGTTGATTCAAAAAGTACAAAATAATGAAGCTACATGTCACATTAAAATTTCGCAGATTACGGGTCACTATGAGATGTTTGGCCCATGCAAGTGGAACAAGTATATGACCATTATTCTTGCACTTATTGCATTCACAAGATGTACAATTATTACCTTCAACAATTCCAAGAAACCCAGTGTAATTTGTATCATGCAAGAAGATTTTCAACTTTGTGCCTTTAATAATGCTAAAATTAGAATTTATACCATCAACTACATTAGTAATTGCAGGCTTGGGCGAGATTAATGTAAACAAAAGCTCAACATTCACCATCCTTGGATCAGTAAGAGCAGTGACATTTCTAGTCATACAATAACCTCCATGGGCACCCACAAACAAGAAATCAATACAAAAAGTACTTCCATTATATGCATATGGCCATCCATTTTTAAAAACCCAACGATATGAACAATTGATTCTTCAAGTCAAATAACCATATTTTCAATAAATCAAGTACATAATAGTAGATTTATAAGGACAAAGAGGTTAAAAAAAA
>CAIGRP010039332.1:0-17490 GCA_903798385.1 Fraxinus cuspidata
ACTTTTACCAACTTGATATTATATAATTTATGTCATTTCAACCATTATTTGTTACATGATTGACATTTATCATATATAATTTATCAAAAAATATGAGAAATCAACAGAACAGCACATGTACCATTATTAAGCAGAAAATAGCCCTTGTGTCATTAGCATGAAAAAGTGTAAAAAAAATGCATTGTTTATGATTTCATAGTTTATTTGTATGATTTTAGTTGAGTTTTTTTAACGAAGAGGATTAAAGAATATTTTACGTGTTGACTCTTTATTTCAAAATATAGGTGAAAATAAAAACAACGATACTTGCTCGTTGTCTCATGAAAATGGCATAAGTGTCATTACTGGACTTATAAAGTATGAGAATGGCACGAGTGCAATTACTAAACTTAAAAATGTCAATAAGAACGACACAAATGTAGATCTGGACTTATAAAGGTTCATAAGAACGACACAAGTGTCATTATTGAATTTATTAACGTTCATGCCTCGAGGGTAACAACTTGAACTTATTCATGTTTTAAGATGCACGAGAAGTATATAAAAATTGAGACCTTATTAGCTTAATCGATAATAAAATGACACTTGTGTCGTTCTGTTAGTGAACAGGAGTATAAGCAGCTTGACCCGTTCGTGCTTTGAGAACCAATAATTTGAGCTCATTTAAGTTGTGAGATTGACAAGATATTTACAAAAGTTGAGAGATGTATCATTAAATATATTTCCTAACGAATCAATATAATGACTTGTGATTTCACCAACTCGTTATCATATAAGCTATGTCCATTCAACCGTTCTTTGTCATATGATTAGTCTATCTGACTTTCTTAAATTAGGGGGCCCAATGCTTGAGATCTTTACATTGGAAGAGAAGCAAAATATAAAAAAAAACAACACAATAGTCGTTACTGAAATGAAAATGGTCATTGTATCGTTCTGTCTATAAACAGGACTATAAGCATTAACAACTCGTCTGTGCCTCGAGAAACCAGAAAGTTGAACTTATTTAAGTTGCAAAATGGACATGTCGTTTAAAAAAAGTTAGAGATATGCTCATTAATTATATTTTCTAACGAATAAATACGATGACTTGTGATTTCACTAAATTGATATCATATAATCTTTGTCAATTCAATATTTTTTTGTTCACATGATTAACCTTTTTGACTTTCTTGCGTTGGAAAAGAATAAAAATATAGGAGAAATCAACATAAACGGCACAAGAGCTGTTACTGAAATGAAAATAGGATTTGTGTCATTTTGTCTATAAACACGAATATAAGCATCCACGACCCATCTTTTAGGGTATAAGAGAAAATAATAGAATGACACAAGTGTCTTTACTGAAACGAAAAATAGCCCTCGTGTCATTATGTTTGTAACCATAAATATAAGCAGCCATGTCTTATCCGTGCTCTAAAAACAAATAAGTTGAATTCATTTATATTGTAAGATGGACATGATATGTACAAAATTTGATAGAGATACTCATTACTTAATTGACATGAATCAATAGGATGACTTATGCTTTCCCCAACTCAATAACATATAATCTATGTCATTTCAACCGTTATTTATCCACATGATCAGCCTTTTAAGTCTTACATACATTAGAGGGTCCATTCTTTGAGATCATTTTGTTGAAAACAAATCAAAATATAGAAGAATTCAACAGAATGACACAAGTGACGTTATTTAAAAGAAAACGACCATCATGTCATTTTGTTTGTAAACATGATTATAAGCAATCACGCCACATCCGTACCCCGAGAAATAATAAGTCAAACTCATTTAAGTGGTAAGGTGGATATGACATTTGCAAAAGTTGAGAGGTATGCTCATTAATTATATTCTAATGAAAACAATAGAATGACTTGTGCTTACATCTACTATATATCATCTAATCTATGTCGTTTCAATCGTTCTTTGTAATATGATCAACATTCATGTCTTAAATACATTAGGGGGTCCAATATTTGATGTTGTTGCATTAGAAAAGAAGCAAAATATATGAGAAATAAACAGAAAGGCACAAGATCCGTTACTGAAATGAAAATGACCCTTATGTCGTTTTGTTTGTAAACACGATTATAAGCAGTCACGCCCCATCCGTACCCCAAGAAATAATAAGTCATACTCATTTAAGTGGTAAGGTGGATATGACATTTGCAAAAGTTGAGATGTATGCTCATTAGTTATATTCTAATGAAAACAATAGAACGACTTGTGCTTACATCTACTCTATATTATCTAATCTATGTTGTTTCAGTCGTTCTTTGTCATATGATCAACCTTCGTGTCTTACATACGTTAGGGGTCCAATACTTGATGTCGTTGTATTAGAAAAGATGCAAATATGGGAGAAATAAACAGAAAGGCACAAGAGCAGTTACAAAAATGAAAACGCCCCTTGTGTCGTTCTATTTATAAACACGAGTATAATCAGCTACGGCTTATCCGTGCCCCAAGAACCAATAAGTGGAACTCATTTTCATTTTAAGATGGATATGATATGTACAAAAGTAGAGAGATATGCTCATTACTTAATTGACATGAATCGATATGATGACTTGTGCTTTAACCAATTCGATAACATATAATTTATGTCATTTGGATCATTCTTTGTCACGTGGCCAATATTTATGTCTTACATACATTAGGGGATCCATTGTTGGATGTCGTTGCATTGAAAAAAAACCAAAATATAGGAAAATTCAACAAAACGACACAATTGTTGTTACTGAAATGAAATCAGCTTGTGTCGTTATGTGTGCAAACATGAGTATAAGCATCAACATCTTATCCACACCCCAAGAATCAATTAGGAAACTCATTTACATTGTAAGATGGACATGATCGGTATAAATGTAGAGAGATATAGTCATTACTTAATCGACGTGAATCAGTAGGATTACTTGTGCTTTCACCAATTCGATAACATATAATCTACGTCATTTCAACGTTATTTGTCACATGATCAACCTTTATATCTTACATATGTTAGGGAGTCCATTGTTGGAGGTCTTTGAGTTGAAAAAAAATTCAAAATATAGAATAGAACTACACAAGTGCCTTACAAACATGAAAACGCCACTTATATCGTTATGTGTAAATACAAGTATAAGCAACCATGTCACATCAGTGCCTCGAGAAATAATAAGTAAAACTTATTTATATTGTAATATGTATAACATGTACAAAACTTGAGATATATGCTCAATAACTTAATCAGCACATATAAAAAGAATGAATTGTGTTTTCACCATCTCGATAACGTAAAAGCTATGTCATTTCAACCGTTCTTTATGACATGGTCAATCTTTCTATGTCACATACGTTACAGAATCTATCATTAGAGGTTGTTTCAATGAAAAAAATAAAAATATCGATAAAAACTTCCAAATGACTTAAGTGTCGTTACTGGACATAAAAACGTATGTGCGTAAACACGAGTATAAACAGTCACAACCTATTCGTGCACTGAGAATAATAAGTGGAACTAACATTGTAATATTCATATGACATGTATAAAAGTTCAGAGATATGCTCGTTAACTTCATGGGCACATATGAGTATGATAACTGTGCTTTCACCATTTTGATAGTATAGAAGCTATATCATTTC
Source organism: Fraxinus cuspidata (assembly GCA_903798385.1). Classification (NCBI taxonomy): domain Eukaryota; kingdom Viridiplantae; phylum Streptophyta; class Magnoliopsida; order Lamiales; family Oleaceae; genus Fraxinus; species Fraxinus cuspidata. The sequence goes on from CAIGRP010039332.1 coordinate 3,625, forward strand.
ATCTGTTTTTTGTGACATAGTCAATCTTTCTATATTATATACGTTAGGGAGTCCATTATTAGAAGTCATTTCATTGAAAAAAATACGGTAGATAACGATAGCAGTGCCGTTTTGCATAACAAATAATGGCTAGAGCGACGTTCTACATTTCATATAATATGTGGAGTGTCATTATCATTCAATAGATTCAGACAACACAAAAAACACACTAAATACAAAAACAATGCCAACTAAATATTATTTAATACCGTATTCAATAATAAAAGTACAATCTATATGATATTTCTAAAATAATCTTTCTTCATCAAATGAAAATGAAAATTTTCAATGTAGATAATATGATCATCAAACTCTTATCCAAATACTCAAAAGATATTCAAAATGGGTGTAGAATATAATAAATAACAAGATTTTAGAATAACAATCGCTGTAGTTCAAGAGAAAAAAACGTGTAATTGTTATTTGGGGGCCTAAGATTTAATTGAGGAATTAATTGGATTGATAAGGGTGTTAGGGTCTTTTCCAATGGTGAGGGTATTTATGACTATTGACATTGTTTGTTTATTGTATTTTATAATTGTAGGCCATTTGACCAAAAAACATTGAGCAAACGTTATTTAACCAAACACATTGTTTGACTAGGCTATTTAACCAATTCTCCCAAAAAGTATTAGGATTTTGACAACACCAAATTATATATCCACCTTAATTTCTATAATCAAGTTCCAGACCATATTTGCTTCTATTGACGATAGGTGCCTCTTCAATATTCAACAATCTCTCTCGAGTAAAGTAGACCCTCAATCTCTATGAGAATTTGCGAATACTAAATAATTCATTGAGCACAATCAAGCACCATTCAACGATCGCATAGACCACACTGATATATTTCTAATGATCAACATTTATGTTGTTACGGGAGCCAAACACACATTTCACCTCTCATAGTCAATGTGATTCTCAAACTTATGCTAAAATTAACCAAATAATAGGAAAGCATTTATCACAGTAACAATAATCAAACACCAAGCAAATACTTAGCATCTAAAACAAGATTATAGAAATTGATAAGTTCCTAGCATATAAAAGTCTTAGCCCATAATGTGAAAATGGAAGAAATACACAGTTTCAGGAGTTTATAATGGGCTAAGTTCTAATGCAATGGAAACAATCTTTCATGGATAAAAATATAGTTAAAAACGAATTTCAAAGCTTCATCTTCCAATTTACTTGAATTTTCACAAATTTGAAGAAGAATGCATCACTGGTAAACACCAATTCAAACGATTTAACATTTCAAAAATCCTTTTGGAATTTCAAAAAATTTCAATAAACCACAAGATTGAGAGTATTTGAGAGACAAGGGTGCAAATTTGTGTGCAAAGGCACATGTGATAGGGTGCATGAGCACTCGCTTTGCCCTTTAAAATTTTAATATATTTTTCTCACTCTCTTCTTTTCAACTGAACATTCTTTAATAAAATAATATTATGAATAAATAAAAAAAATCTTTCTTTTTTAACCACCCATCCTCTTAAAAAATATTATTTCAAATATCTCATTATAATGGAGGGCCAAACAACTAAAATGGTGAATATATATAGACAATTTAATTTGGGAGCCGTTCATCCACCATTTTTATATATCTAACAACTTTTTAAAAAAATTATATTATATTTTAACATTTCGTAAATTTACTTAAACGAGCAAAAAGCAAATCAAATAAAATTTATCACTCTAAATTCATTCACTAATATTTATTCTCGTACTTTTGATATTTTATATCTTAATTTTAATAAAAAATCTTCTTCAAATAAAGTCAAAACAATTTTTTTTTATTGTCATTAATAATATCTGGTGTCTGCAGTGCAACTTCTTTCGTAGCATTGAGATCGTCACCAAACTTGTTGTAATCAATTCCAATTGCTTCTTTCATAAGATTTTTCATTGTCTCCATCTTCCAAGGTCTTTCTAAGCAGATCTCCACACCCTGCAAGGAAGATTTGTAGAATTCACAACAAAGTTTTTTAGCCCTACTTGATGGTCGTTATTGTGTAAAAATAATGTTTTGAATAGTTATTTTTTAAAGAATATGTGGTTAAAAAATAACAATTTTTTTTAATTATGTGCAAAATATTTTTATCGTATGAATATGTATTAAAAATGAGTATGAAAAATAAATTATTTTGTTCTAAAAAGAGTTAAACGGGGGATTAATTTCGTTTTCAACAAATACATAAATCCTACTAGTGGTTGAAGAATCCACAGGTTTTCTAACAAGAAGTTCTCTAAGATGTTAAATTTAAGATCAAAGAAATATTTACTAGCAGCTCATTTGATTCTCATTATTTTCAAAATACATTTTTTACTCTTTTTTTTTACTACACATTTTTCAATAAAATAATATTACACGTAAACCAAAAAATATTCTGAAATTTTCCTTGAAGTCGGTGATATTTTTCAATTCTCGTATTCAACACTAACTTTTTCATTTTAACTCTTTTCTTTTTTGTCATACCCACGTGTCTTTAAAACTCAATGAATTTTGAAGCGCTTGATTCTTTATTCAATGCGTATGCTATTGCTATTACAAATGAATCCGACTCTTTGACACTTCATCTTCTTCTATTGCCGTGTTAGCATATTTGGAATTTAGTTTTCTCTGTCTAGTTGATTTTCTTAGCTGCTGTTGTGGACTTATTTATACTTCAACCTCCCCTTGTTGACTCAACCCTATCTTCGCTAGTATTGTTTGATGCGCGCCTATCTATAAAGGATTTTATATTACATCGGTATAATCCTTCTCACCATTTGATTCTCCTGCATCTTTTGTTTTCTCATGGCTTCGTTTGCTTCTATGATCTCCTCTTGTAATTTGTCTTTCACTTTCTTTGAATCTAGCAGCTCCATCATCTGATAGCCAAATCAAAGATCGAAAAAAAGATCTGACGATCGTTTGCGCTCTAATGGCCAAGTCAACGGTCAAGAAAAATGTTTGTTGACCATTTGCTCTTTAACAGCCAAGTCAATGGTCGGACGGTATATAGAATAAGTGCAAGTGACGGAAGATGGGAGAAGGAGTTTGGCCAGGTTAAAGTGGCATATCTTAGTGTGAAATGATTTCACACACACACATATAAAGAAGTGGAAATTGGCTAAGTGGGTTAATGGATCAATCAGAAGTCGGTGTCACTTGATTAAGCCCTTGTTTGAGCAACATTTTTTCATCAAAATGAATTTCTGAACAGTGATATGACTCTATTTCAACCGTACATTATTCAATAAAATAATAATGCACGCAAACTCAAAATTTTTCCTTATTTTTTAACCATATATTCACAATTGAATAATCAATGCCAAGTCAATGTATGTGGGACTTTTTCTATCTCACGAATGCTACGTAATTTATATATATAACACTAATACACATTTATGGACACAATCTTTTAAATTCTTCAAGCATTAAAATAAACCACTTTTTTGAATAAGTTACTTTTATAAAGAGCTTGTTTATTTGACACGTATATACACATGCCATCCAAAGTGTGCCAAATTTATAATAATTACATCATTGGAAAAATAAATGGCTTGTTAATAAGCCAATCCACCTCACTAAAGGACAAAACTCAAATTGTTTATATTCTAAAATCTGGACAAATTTGCATGGTCCAGGTCCCATTTTGGGCTAATTGTTAGAGGGTCGAGATTGGTTTGTGTCGTAAATTTTTTTTAAGACTATTGCGAAAAGCTTGTTGTCAGTTTCCCACTGAAACACAAATAACTATGGTGTACAACCATCCAAAAGAGGGATACTCGATCACAAAATCTGTACAATTAGATTTCTAGCATTCCTACTTTTCTAGGTACCATTTTGACATACACTTCGACGCACTAATTCGAGCAGAAAAATATGCAAATTGGATATCGAAATGAAATTTCAACACGGTCCTTCCAATGTTCTAACATACTAAACCTATCTATAAACATACGCCACATAAGTGAACTTTTCAGTAAAGTTAAAAGAATCCATAAACTTTGATTTCTCACTTTTTGGTCTTTAGCCTTAACTTTCTGGTCTTGTTTAATTGAGTCACAATTTTTCAAGTCGGTTCCTCATTTATTTAAATCTCAATTTCCCCCTATTTTCGGATTTAAAAAAATTATAAAATACCGCGAATTTTGACGTTATACAGATGTCCATAAAAACCTTATAAAATTGAGTGCATGAGATTAAATCTGTCATAAAAAAATTTGGATCACTTTATTTTATCTCTTTATAATTGCGACATTTTCTAAGTCTCAGTATGTCTCAAGTTGGATCGTTATTTTCAGTTTATGTAGAACAGGTCATAAATTTCACTCCATGTAAAAACTAAGATGATATTATTAAATATTTTTAAATTTCAAGGAGTAAAAACAAGTTCTTTGATTGTTTAGACTTCATATTGCGAATTGGGACGCAATAGCTACCAATTGACCTAAATATTTTGGCAGTGTAATCCTGAACCTATAGATTTAGGTGTATAATAAGTTTTTATGTCAATTCAATGAGATTTGAGATGTCGAGAATTTCAACAATGGTTATTTACTTATTTTGATACGGTAAAACTGTCAACCCTATCTCAACAAGACGTCACGATTCTTATTCCCATTGAGAAATATATTGAATGTGATACTGCAATTAAAAGTCGACGAAGCAGTGTTAAATATTTACTTATGAACAATCTCAGTGCTATTTATATCCATTCTTAACACTGCAAATTTGAACTTGTAGGCTAGTTAAGAGACTTGCCCAAAGGGTGTTCTCGTCTTCCCATCTCATATTTCTCAAGGAATCTGAGATTCTCCTTTCAAGGTCTGAGTCCAATATTGCATATTTTATCAATGCACTCTTTTTAGTTTTTACTCCCGTTTCAGTGACTTAAAACTTTTTTTAACTTGAATAATGTTATATAACAATAGTTATGTTAGAACACATATTTAAGTGATCATACTTGATATGTTTAATTAAGTAAATCATGTTACATTGTATTTAAGTAAACCTATCTTTTAATGCCGTGCAATCACCATCTAGATTGGTACTTGAAACCATTAGTGTTAAATAACATCACTTTACGACTTTTGAGCAATGTCAATCAAGCACAAAGATTCATACCATCTATAACAAGGACAAGATACATATAACCCCCACACTTCAAACATTGCCAGATCCAGTACTATCATAAATGGAACTAATCATGAAGGTAGTAAAACAAAAGGTTCCGGAAATTAACGCACTCGGAAATCAACAGCTCGGAATAACAAAACAAACAGATATATTTGTATCCTTAATTGACGCGAAACGTCATAACAACCAAATATATATCCCGATACAAGTCTGGTAGATCACAACACAACAAGGTCGCGCAATAATAGTAACCGTGAGCCTAGAACATGTAATGTCGGCTTTATTTCAATCTCTCGACTTTAGTAGTAAAAAGAGCAAGTACAGAGCTTGTAATACTAGCACCCAGAAAAAAGGTGTTTTCATGCTGCAGCTTTCCAAGTTGACAAGGGAGGAGTGTCTGAATTTTCCCATGTACTTGAACCAGATCCATATCTATCACCCTTGACTCGATCAGCAGAAGCAATATATTCGAGCTCTGCCATTTCTTCTTTTGTCAGTTTTACAGACAATGCCCCAACGTTCTGCTCCAAATTCTTGGTTTTCGTGGTACCAGGTATGGGACACACATCGGCTCCTTGATGATGGACCCAAGCCAAAGCTAGCTGTGAAGGGGTGCATCCCTTTCTACTTGCCATATCATTGACTCTCTCAAACAAGCTCTTATTGTGCTCTAGATTCTCGGGTTGGAATCTCGGTAGATACTACAAAACATTAATAAGCACATGGTTCAAAATCGAAACCTTAACCAAACAACATGAAGAGTTTTAGAATATGAATATTAATGTTGATAACCAGACATTATCCAGATGGCAAAAATGAGATATTTATACCAAGAAAATGGCATCAAATTGGTCATTTCCCAACAGTTCTATTTGGAAATGAAAAATATCATGGTAATGTGCTTAAAATTTCGGATTTCTTCTTTTAAGGGAAACAACTGCATATTTTGACATGGAATCTGCTATAAATCAGAAATCTACAAGGATATTCAATTGCTAAATAACCTGTTGATGAAACAAATTTTGTTTCGAGCAATAGCCCTGTAGAAGATGACTGTTTTCTGAGTATAAATCAGGAAAAAAAAAAAGGGGAAAAAATTCCGAGGGGTTTCGGTAACTGGAATACAAAATATTCCAAGTACACATGTAGTTTAAAGAAATCAAGAAGGTAAAAATAGATTCCTCCTAGTTGGGCCAAGTGAAAGTGACACCTAAAACTTTAGCCAATACAATGATCATGTCACTAGTTAGATATTTGAAAGTAATCTAGAAGTTCCTTAGATATATAAATTAAATTGCAAAAGAGGTGAAAATATGCAGGGCAAATACTCAAAGGATGTATTTGAAGTTGATACTCAAAAGGCAAGTATAAACAAACCTTGCGGAAGTCCGATTCACCGAAAGTTTCAACCAATTTTGGGCCAGAGGCGAAAAATCCTCGTCCAAGAGGACTGTATGCTACTATTCCAATACCAAGTTCTCTAAAACAATTGCACCAAAGGATAGATTTAGAACTTTGAGTATTCGGTAAACAGTACTGGCTAGGAATGACTATTAAATAAACAAGACTTTAGTTTATTTTCTTCCTTACTATTGTCTAATATTATTTATTTGTTGTTACTAAACACGCAATATACCACTATTATCAATTTATAAAAACTGTTAGGGTGTGTTTGATTCAGTGGCGGATCCAGAATTTTAAGTCAGCACGGGCGGCCGTTGATTGTCGATAGCAATAAAATATTAAGAGTCAATTTGATACCTATTTTTTGTAAAAAAATGTATTTTAGAATAGTGATTTGATGAAGAATATGTGTTTAAAAATAAGGAGAAGTTTTTAATTTGCATATAATATTATTTTATTAAAGAATGGTTGAAAAGAAGGGAAAAAATGTATTTTGAAAAAAAAATTGGGAATCAAAACCTAAAATTTAAATATAACAATTATTTTGTTTTAACTAAATATATATAATTTTGTTATATGAGTTAACAATATTCACCAAATGACATTGTAGTCAAGTTATAATTCAAAATTATATGAGTTAACAATATTCACCAAATGACATTGTAGCCAAGTTATAATTCAAAAGAAGAGCTTGGGTTCGAATTTTTACAATTGCATTAACACCACTAGAACTTAACATATATTATTATGTTTAATTTTAGTGTCAAATTCATCAATTGTCATAATGGTAAATCTGTCAATAATCCTAAGAAACGTCACAGGTTAGAATCCCCTTCCTTTTCCATTAATTTTGGTAAAAATTGTAAAACTAAAACTATTACATAATAGATTAGTTGGAAGGAGACTCGAACCCAGGACCTATAGTATGAAAATGCAAGCTCTAACCGAGCTATGGGAGATGTTTGAAAATAAAATGAATAATTAGTTATATATTCTAATATATTTATCTATTGTTAAAAAAAAAAAAAATCATTCCCGACGGATCCAGCACGGGCGGCCGCGAGGGCTGGCCAGGTCCTAGATCCGTCTCTGGTTTGATTGCATTTATTTTACATGGAAAATGTCAATTTTTCATCCAAATTCCTACTTTGAAGTGTTTGATTGCTATTTTTTCCATAAAAAAATATTTTCCAACTTTTAAAAATATGCCTAATTTTCTTTGTTTTTAAGGAAAATATTATTTTTTTTTAGGGGGGTAGGTTTTTGTTTTCTCAAAACAAGGAAAACATTTTCTTTTTCTGGGATATATTTTCCATACCAATCACACACACTCTTATAGTAATCAATAAACCTGCAAGTAGGAATTATTTCTGCCTCCACATCTCTAGACCACAAAGACCACTCCAACTGCACAGCAGTTATTGGATGAACAGAATGTGCTCTTCTTATTGTTGCAGCCGAGGACTCTGATAGACCAATATATTTTATCTTACCTTCTTCCACCAATTTCTTCAATTCTCCGATCTTACATAAAGAGAGATTCAAAGTAATAAGGAGGTGCATGAGTAAAACATGAGAAATTAATCAAAAGATACAAAGACGACATACGACCAACTATCCCGTGAAATCAAATCATTAAGTATTTTTACCAACGGAAACAAACTAGTTTGTCATCTACCAAAAGACAGTGAGACAATTAGGTAAACAAATGCAAAAGGGTTACTATTTTTTTCTACAGAAAAATCAAACTCCCAATAGCTTTATGCATGAGTACTGCTTATCAACACATGTTTTATTTCTATTGCTGTCATCAAACCAACAATACGATCCTCAAAAATTCCAGTTTTAACAACCAGAGGAGTGACAAAGTTGAGAACCATACGGTCATCAAATTTGACAGACCACTAAAAATCTGCCACCTTTCATTTGTCTAGCTTGAAAGAATTTGAAGAAGTTCTGGTTAGTTGTATGAATATATTGTTCTTTGACCTGTTCCCTCAATGAAAGCATAACTAGGATCTGGTTTTGAACCATCAGTGAAACAATTGTTAAACCACTTGAGATAAAAACTTAGCTTTTATAGGGGGCCACATGCATCTCATTTAATTCTTGTCCTCAGTGGAAATAAATAGACATGGATCCACGATAAATGTCAAAAGGGTAATTAGCACATAACGTCCTTACATTTCATTGTTATTATGGAAAACGTCCCTACCTTTCATTTTTTTGCATTTTCACTCTTATTTCCACCTTTCATTGCGCAAAAGGCCCTTCTCACCTATTTTTTCAATTAAAATTTATGAAATTACCAATATATCCTTCTATTTAAATAAAACAAAAAGAAAAAGAAAAAACTAATTGCAATCACAGTCCCAATTTTTTTTTAAAAAGTCCAAATAAGTCACATATAAATTATTAAAAGGGTAATTAGTACATAATGTCCATAAATTTCACTATTATTGCAAAAAACGTCCCTACCTTTTATTTATTTTTGACATTTCACTCTTAATTACACATTTAATTGCACAAACCATCATTTCTATCTATTTTCATCCAATTTCTCAATAAAAAGCTGTGAAATGACAAATATACTCTTCTATTTAAATAAAAATTTTAAGAATTAATTGCAATCATAGTCCCAATTTTTTTTAAGTGTAAACAAGTCCACAATAAATTATTTAAAAAATAAATTTTTTTAAAAAAATGCAGACGAGTCCCGATTAAATTTATTTAAAAATTAAAAAAAAATTAAAAAGTGCAAACGAGTCTCAAATAAATTATTAAAGAATTAGAAATTATATATATATATATATATATAGCTTTTTATTAAGAAATTTGATGAAAATGGATAGAAATAATGGATTGTGCAATTAAATATGTAATTAATGGTGAAATGGCAAAAAAATATAAAAGGTAGGGACGTTTTTTGCAATATATATATATATGTATGTACACACACACACACACACACACACACATATATAGCTTTTTATTCAGAAATTGGATGAAAATGGATAGAAATAATGGATTGTGCAATTAAATATGTAATTAATGGTGAAATAGCAAAAAAATATAAAAGGTAGGGACGTATTTTGCAATAATAGAGAAAGTTAGGGACATTATGTGCTAATTACCCTTTTATTAATAATTTATTTATAACTTATTTGGAATTTAAAAAAAAATTGGGACGGTGATTGCAATTAATTTTTTCTTTTTCCTTTTGTTTTATTTAAAGAAAATGGTATATTGATCATTTCATAATTTTTAATTGAGAAAATAGTTGAAAATGACCTTTTGCGCAATGAAATGTTAAAATAAGGTGAAAATGCCAAAAAAAAGAAAGGTATGGACGTTTTCCACAATAACAGTAAAAGGTGGGGCACGTTATGTGCTAATTACCCAATGTCAAAATATTAGTTTTATTCACATTAGTTGAGTGTTAATGTCATACAGGGAGGTGAAGCACCAGAGCCAGTTTATAGCCATTCACATAAACTCAGAGGTACCAGTTTGCTGCTAATTCAAGAAATGAAATACGTTTTTCAGTACTGTCGTCATTTCTTGTACCGTGTGTGCTCATAGCTGGGGCAATTTTTAGCAAAGTTTACTTAAAAGGACAAAAGTGATTAGGTCAACCATGACCTGCCCCACAATATCAAAACCATTTCTTTTAGCTCTTCTTATTGTAAAGCATAGAAGATAAGGTAACAATTCTCAAGAATGCAGCATTTTGTTGAACATGTTATACATGATAATCATATCACTGATTAAAGAAGCCCATGAACACAAAAATTCTAGGTAGAAAATTTGGTGTAGGTACATCTGTCACATGAAGCTTTAGGGTTAGAAACAATGCGAGATGTTAGAGTAGCTTGGTCTGAGCTTGATTGGGAACCATGCAGTATTAGTTAAGATGCCAAACAACTAGAATTAAACTCATAATCAGCTAGATAAATGCTCATGCAACATAGGCTTGTTAAAAACTCAAGTGAAGCTTACGCTAGATTTGAAATTATTAAGGAATCAATCGAAGATTTGGAAACCTGCCTCTTGACTTAGTTCATTGCTAAGCTAGTTGAAAGCCCAACACATATTGATAACACCATGTGCTTGTAATCTTTGTAAAACTAAACTACGAGTTATATAAAAACAAACAAAGGGCAATAGATGGCTAACCGTGATTTCAATGGGCAATCGTGCATCAATGCGATGTTGATAATAAAGATCAATACAATCTATATCAAGCCGCTTCAAGCTGGCCTCACAAGCAGCCCGCACATAAGCTGGGTCACCACATATCTCTCTCTTCCCATCAGAAAAGTTAATCCCAAATTTAGTAGCCAACTCTACTTTCTCCCTCATCCCATCCTTCAAAGCCTATGAGAGACCCAAAATTCCATACCAAACAATATATAAACATTATATAACATTCATATATTAAACATCCACCTCTAAAAGAAGCGAAAGAAAGGCAATAAATAACCAAGCCAGAGTAAGGTTGAACTTTTAAAACTAGTGTCCAAGAAGTACTACTAATAATGTAGGGTGCAAATAATGCTTTAAAAAATTTTGACTTCTCCAGCTAAATATAAATTACTTTGATAGGATATCCTCCAATTAATGTAAAGATCCCAAAAGGGAAAGAATGAAATCAAAACAGACAATGTATTATAGGTACAACAATTAAAGCAAAAGGTACAACACATTTAATCTATTTCAGCGTTGAGAAAAAGGCTGACATTATACCCCCTTGGCATTTTATCATTAAACTATTTAAATCACAGTTAACTTTCTTGTCAAATTCAATGAACTACTGCTACCTACACTTCTGTCCTTAACACGATGGAGACTAACAAGGGAACTTACCAGTACTAAAGGTGGATCGATAGGCTGAAGCTATCGTAGCATCTCAAGCTTATCTTACTTTTGCACCCACCTACCATTAAACTATTTAAATCATAGTCAACTTTCCCATCAAATTCAATCAACTGCTACTACCTACACTTCTGTTAAAATCCTTATAGCAAAGTGGCATAATCCATAATATTATACACTTATCTTATGTAGATGTACACATAGTTGAAAAATCCAGCTCAAAATTGCAAGCTCGTGCAGCCGGGGAGACAACTGGGGTTAGGTGGGTGCGTAATGGGATTTCGAAGTAGGGGAAAGTAAGTACCTTTCCGAGGAGGATTTCGTTGGTGTGCGGTCCATATACATCGGAGGTGTCAAGGAAGGTGATGCCGGAGTTAATGGCATGGTGAATGAGCTTGATCATGTCGGATTCGGGCTTCGGCGGGCCGTAAAATGCCGACATGCCCATGCATCCCAATCCCTGAGCAGACACTTCCAGTCCCTGTGAACCCAGATTCATTCTGGCCACTTTTACACTGCTCTCTGCTGCCATTTTCTGGATTCAATCTGTATAGTAACTAAGATGATGGAGTTGGTAAACAGAGAATTTATGAGAGAGGAGAGAAGATGATAAGAGAGGCGGAGAAGACGGTGGTGGTCGATCGAGGTTTATCTCTTTCTTTTTATATCTCCTTTTTTGGAATTTATTAATTGCAGTTGAGGTCCTTAACTTATTAAAGGTGATTATTTTGGCACCCCATTTTTTTAATACATTCACTATATTTTGATTTGCATTAAAGGTCCTCAATCTTTAAGGAATTCACTGTACATTTTATAATCACGTTTTTATCTTTAACCTTTCATCTTGTCCTTAATGACAGTTCTTCCTAAAATTTTGTTATATGCTTTAAAATGAGAAATAAATATTTAATCAAGATTTTATTTTTTATTTTTTGTTTCCACTTATGACGCAACGCAAAATAAGAAATTCAAGTGAAAATCTTAAAATACAAATCTGGAACGAAGAATTAATAATTTATTTATAAGGATTTACATGAAGAGCTAGCCTAAAAGAACTAAAATTGTAAAGAAAAAATAAACTAAATGGCAAAATAGCACTAAAATTTTAAAGGTAGTTTTCAAGTTCTAAACGAACTCAAATGACTAAAAACAATCATACATCATAGCAAAGTGGTTTGTTGAGTCCGTCTCATTGTTCTCTTTCAAAAAAGTATTATGCGTCCAAATCTTAGTTCGAACGCCAAATTCACAATTTATTGTTTTTGCATTTTCAGTTCAATTGTTCCTCAATCTAATCGACCATCTATTTTATATCTACTTATTTAAAAGTATGAGGGATAAAGCAGTTTTTTTATTCCATGTTAACAAAATAAAAAAATTTCTTTGTCAGAAAGAAGTTGTCATTCTTATTGATCTATATTCACATGTGAGTGGGGCTCACGTAAATAAAAACGACCAAAAAAAATCCTCCCATCCCCTTTATTATGAGTATGCTCTTAATCCTCCTTGACAACATAGCACAATTATAACATAATATCTGACATAAAGAGTCATTAGTGAAAATATGAACAAATTAATAAAATGTTGATGATAAAAATTAAATGATAAATTTAGAGACATGAATATGACAATAAATAAAGATTATGAACCTCTCATGAACCAAAAATTAACGCAATTGAGAGCAGAGGACTAATGGCCGTGGAGAATTCTCTTTATAAACGACGGGTCCTATTTTTACGTCTTTTAATATAATTATGTTAACCCTGCTTAATTTTGTAATTGTCTTGTTATGGTGTTAATTTGACTACAAGTTCCTTAGATTATTGAGTTAAATTTAATTAATCTTCTTTGACATTAGATAATATTTTTCTTTAATTCTTCGTCTTCTTTTAATGTAATCTCTAACTCTCCGTTCTCTCTTTATTTCCTCTAGAATCTTGTTTCTGCATCTAATGTTACTGTGTACATCGCCCTAAGCCTCAATTTAAATTTCTTCATGGCGAAGATGAGCCACCAAACCAAGGCAAACCCCAAAAACAAGACGGAGAACAAGCCCTGAATGATAATATGGTGGTGCCACATCGGCTATTTTGCATTCAACATTATCTTTCTCATTCAGATCCTTGTAATGTGGGCTATCCTCAACCCTCAACGGAACCATCTCTATACTCTAACTTCTACACCCACAATATGGCCTTCACTAGGAGCAATGATGCTAAAATGATCGGGTTGGGTTCCAGAGGCATCGGGTGTGCCTTTGTGAGATATGCTTCAAAATAGCAAAGGATATTGGTTACTTGACTTAGAATTCAGGGAAGTTGAGTTCTTTGAGAATTTGCACAATAAAATTCTCAAACTCTCATAGAGGGAACAATACATAAATCTTATATATTAAAATCACATTTCAAAATTAACAAACT
>CAIGRP010039336.1:0-10078 GCA_903798385.1 Fraxinus cuspidata
GTTGTTTTGCCCCATTCGGGGCGGGAAGGATTACCATCACTAACACAGTTCATCAACTTCTAGCAAATTCTACTTAAAATCTGATTTAGTCTCTAATAAATTGGGGCCAAATAAAAACAATAATAATTAAATTTATGTAGCTATAATTTTTAAAATAATACACAAATAATTAGCTTTTCGCTTTAAACACAAGATAGAGCAGAACCTGCTAATGACATCGTTTGTTCTATTCCTCTCAAACCCTTCGTTTTTTTTGTTTTTTGTTGGGCTGTAAATAGTCGACGATTGTGTATGATTTAATTTTCGAATACCTCCCACCCCCCAATCACAGCTTTCGACAAAACTGTTGAAGTGAAGAGTGTCACGCGTTTTATGCAACGTGAATTATACCGCAAGCGTACGGTGTCAAGTTTTGTAATATAGTATTAGAGTAAGAGTGTCGAATCCATAGGGATTGTAATTTAATTTTGTACTAAGTACTATANACGAATTCAATGAATATAAATTATATGAATTTAATCAAGAGGGAAAAGTCTAGAGAATGATTTCACCTAACTATCAAATATGGTTATAAAAAACTTAGTTATCTCTAATCAATTTTCCATGTTCATAAGCAAGAACCCTAATGTAATTCTATCCCCTCCCTCGAGTGCCGGATAAAAATTACTCCTAGAAATTAATTTCAATATCTCTATTTCGAATTAAAATCTAGAAATTATCAAGTTAATGATTCTTTTATGGAGTAAACTTCATAGATCCTATACTTTTTCTCAAAACCTATAAAATCTATGTTGTGTTAATCTTATGATTGCGCCTATATTCCCCTCTCGAGTGCCGGAATTGACTAGTATCTACTCAATCAATTAGTGACCAATTAATTGAAAGCATTAAAATCATAACACAAATAAACGGAATGAAAAATTTCATAGACACAACTAAAATAAATTCAAATCATACTCTCAAGTTTGGGTTACAATCAAACCTTAGAAGAATCGTTTAGTTCATGATAAGAAACATGAAATCTATACAATTCAAAATAAACAACATAAAGAAAAGAAGAGAAAAAACTAGTTTTTGGATAGATCTTCAATCTTCTTCCTTGATATTGTTCTTGCCTCCCTTTGATTTTTTGAATTATGCTCACTTTGCCTCCTTCAATTGTATGTTGAATTCCACCCCCCACCCACCCACCCCAAAAGTGATCTTTTTTTGTTGTATTTATATCATCATGATTTCTTGAATTACGCTCACTAGACATCGCTCAACTGTTTGGTATCTATTTGACCCATCCTTCCCCATCACCCTCTATCTTAGTTTATTGGCGTACTCCATCAATTGGATCTTACAAGATCAACATTGATACATCAAGGCCGGATTTTTCAGTGGTGTTGTTCATCTTCTTATGATGATTGCCCTATTCTCAAGACTGAACTACGAACCATATAGGACAAGATTCTTCTCGCTACAGGACTTGGACTTTTGGACTCATGGATAGAGATAGATTTCTCTTTAGTCGTTCATTGCATCATTCACAATGGAGGGACATGATCTATCTAGGCCATTCTAAGGCACATTAGACATAATCAATCATTTGATCGAGACGTGATTTTCTACATATATCGTGGGGGAATCAAGTTATTGACACTTATCACAAGAGTACGGCCTCCTAGACCTTCCTCTTTGGCTACACGCTCAGGTATAGATTGACAAACATAGTATCCCTAGTGTTTAAGGTCTTTAATCTACTTTTGTGACTCTACTTCTGTATAGGAGGTAGTACCTCCTCATTTACTGCTTTCTCTACATTTGTTGTTTTTTTGGAGGTCAAGTTTATGCCCCCCATCTATTCTTGCGAGTTCCATATATTTTATGGTTGGGGCATCCTAACCCCCATTATCCTTTTTTAATAGGATCTAAAAACCCACTGAGGATGAGTTGATGATTTGCTTAAAAAACATGTTCTATATTAATGGGAAAATAAAGGTTCCATGAACTAGCAACTCCAAGTATGGAAGCTGGTTCTTGGAAAATACACTGATATCTTGTATTACAACTCAATTGGACGCGAAATCCAACAATTGATTTTAAAGACCACACAAGATATTGTGCACTCTCCAAGAATTCCTCACCTGTGACTAGTTGAAAGCATTTTATGATAGGTTAAAACTTGCCAACTAGAAGAGGCGGGAGGATATATTGATGCTCATTGAGCACTGCACATTTTCTGGTCGTAATCTTGTTGTCTGGAGAAGTAACATGTGAAGTGTTTTGCCCTAGATCTAGTGCACAGATGCAAAACATAGGAATTTCACCCATTGTCTTACAGAATTTTGTGGCTGAAAATTTTCTTCAAGACGACTAAAGTTGAAGCCATGTTGTGATAACAAAGAATCAATTAAATTGCAAAGCCTATTCAAAATGACTGCACCAAGCATGTTGCTACTCATGGATACTTCATCAGTGACAAGTTGGGTTCAGGTGATTTGTGCTTCCATACGTACTTCTGGAGATAAGACTGCAGATTCCTTAACGAAGGGCTTGGCAAGAAACAAATGAGATACTTGTTTCCCAAATTATGCATGTCCAACATCTATGCTCAGCTTGAAAGGGGAGAGCAGGTAATGAAAGAGATAATACTTTTCACATGTATTTCTATCCAGTTTATCTTTTTGGCAATGTTCTAAAGGCACAAGGTGTGTTAAAGCAGCAAGATCAAGCCTCAATCCTTATGCCGAGAAAGGAGTTTCTAATTTTTATTATTTTAATTATTCTATGACCATAAAATAAATAAAATAAAGCATATCAAATAACTAAAATTACAAATACTATAATTACATAATAATTCCTAAACTAGGCAATTTCCATGTACCCAAGATAATTGAAAATTAAAAGCACAGGAGACCATTTATTATGTAAATTGGCCCAAAAAATCATCCATGCTATTTAGCGCCTAGGTCCATATTAGCCATTAGGCCCAAGAAATGACTCCAAAAAATTGAAAAAAAAAAATATATATATATATATTAAAAAGGAGCACAACTTTGGCGCCTACACCCTTATGAGGTGGTCAACAGAGGAGCTGACCTCCTTTTTCCATGCCTTGCTATCGGGGTGGGCGCCTTTACACTCCTTTTAGAACCCTGCTAAAATAAGGGACACTTCACAGAAACCTCGGATCATCCCTTCTTTTAAAACATACTTCAAAAGCAAATTAACGACCTATGTCACAAGGGTGAATCAGAGGAGACATGATATCCTTGACAAAGACCCTTAGTGCTGCCAAAGGAACTAGAAGGCAACACAACCAACAAAAACAGAGTATTGAACTTCACAGTTCGATCACTAGCTCCATGTAACTCCAAATCCATACCTTCCAACACTCTCCAGAGGAAATCTTGATTTATATGGTTCTAAGCTTTCTGAAACAGTTTGCGTAAGCTAATTCAAAATTACTTTAAGCTTTGGGTGAGGCAGGTGACATTTTTTAGAATCTCGTAGTGCTGTTCACTTAAACATAGTAGAGCTACAACAAGGTTATCTAGCAAATATGAAGACGACGAAGAGATTTTAGTGCGGGATGTGCGTCCTCCACAAAAACGTCCAAGATAGATCATCTATGACTTCAATAATCATATTGACACATCAAACAATATGTTATCCCAGCACTAGATTTAACATACTGCAGATAATAATGAGCACATGAGCTTTAATGTCTGGATCATTTAATTAACACAATATGAACTAAAGTATCTGAAATTGAAATCCTGACAAGAGTTCGATAACACCTGAGAAAGAACAGCATTCTCATGTCTCTCATCCAAGAATTGGATCTAATAATAATGGAAACATAATTTAACAGAAGATACCTGTAGTCAACTGTAGGCAGAGTTTTGATACTTGGAAGTCCCAGTCGCTCTTTCAACAGTGAAATAACCTGAAATACAAAAATTCAATAGAAAGTATTTCGATGATCAGTCAAATGAAGAGAAGCTGGCATTTAAGTTCAGAAAAAATTCAGCTCCCCACCACACCCAAAAAGCAAAGGAAAAAAATGGACTTCTAGGTATCTGTGCATTAATACCATTAGGCAAACATAAGAGATGAGTTATGAACAAACCAATGAAACACCATACATTTTAGGCCAGATTTTGAGGAAGGAGCATTGTATTTTGTTGCTAAAATTCCAACAGTTGATGAAATGTCTCCCTTTTTCCAAGAAAATAAATTGCTACAACCAGAATATCCAGAACATGGTGTTCTTAAACAACAAAGTTAATTAAATGCACAAAAACTCATAACAGAAAAATGTTTTACATCTTCAATCACATATCTGTCAAAAGCCATAACATAGCAATGTCTCGTGCATCTGGCTTCAGCAAAATGCAGGATTCTTTAGATGCATCATATTGGATTCATTTGACAACACTACATAGTCTCTCTGACATATTTAAGGGCTTAGTCACTTTTATACGGATTGTCTTCACTGATTAGCAGAGTACTTAATCCATAATATGTGTTTTCCGGTCGAAAGTAAAGTAAGGTAGAATATATATTCACAAAAAGTAAAATATGCATTTTAATTGGTGCATCAACTATTTGTTGAGCTTCAGTAACTTGTATTCTCAAAATTCTTTTTATATGTTGCAGGTTAGAGAATATAAATCAAAATGCATACATATTTTTGATTAAAAGTAATCAAGAATATCCAAAAAATTCACTTATAGGATTTATCCAGACTGTACAGCCTGGTTTAGCTTTGGATTCTCAAGATAAACTAAGGAAATCTGTACAATTAATGCTTCTTGAAGAAGCACTTATTTGAATAAAACTTCTGCAGGCTTGGAGATTGAGCGAACCTAGAGGCCAGAAACAGTGGAAATTCCAAGGTTTGTAATTCTCAGTAGAACATAAATAATTTACCTCATCATCATATTTTATATCTGTTATCCAGCAATTTTCTTTGAGTCTTCCAACTTCATAAACTCCTTCATTGACAAAATTTTCAATATCTTCCTTTTTCTTTCCTACACAGGAAATTAAAAAAGATACTGGATAACAAAGTCGATTACTTGATGGTCAAACCCAACTATGAAATGCAAAAATACCTTTTGCAAGAGAAATTTTGTCAAGCCAATTTCCATAAATGTTATCGAGCAATGCAGTCAACATCTCACGGTTTTCATCCGATATAGTTTTACGTGCAAGTTGATCCCCTGCACTCTTGTATTTACCAATACGCTGAATCTGTGGTTCAACCCCAACTTTCTCAAGGACACCTACAAACATTATATGATGCCACTCCACTTCAATTGAAAATGCTCAATAATTGAAATCATCTATTTGATTGACCCCTTTAAGAAAATAGCGAGATGCTTTAGATACAGCTAATTCCCTAGTTTCAATTTATAGGTATTGAATAGGCGGACAACTTAATTGCCTTTAGCATTGACTCAAGCTGATGATTCGAAGACTGAAGTCTGTGACATGAGAACTCCAAAATTAATATGTATATTATTTAACATTTTAGACAACCATAACTTTCGAATACGGGAGTCTCATTAGAAGTCGTTATATTCTCTGCGAAGAAAAAAAATATCTTGGAAACTGAATTTATCAATTTTAGGTAATTTGTAAAGAAATTTTTGGCCTTTAGCTTCATCCTCAGTAGTTTGTCATATCAATTCTTGATACAAAGTTTAAGAAGATTCACAACTAGTTCAAATTTCAATTATACCCTCCAATCTATCACCTATTCTAATACGAGGTTCAAACTATGTAGACATCACTTTCAGATATTTACTCATTGAAAATCCAGACGTATTTTATTCATGAAACACTTGATATCCAGAAATAAGCAGTGTGACAGACAATGTGAGATATAGAGTTTGTATTTTGTGGTGTTAATTCTCGCCCCGTGCATGTTATTATAATCACATATAGATCCTCCTGTCCTTATAAACAATGTGCATTTTCTACTATAAATGGTCTTGAGATGCAAATTAGTAATTTGAAGAGGTTCAGTAATAATGTTCACCTCTAATCATTGTTAGTTATTTAACAAATTAAATATACTTCTTTATCGCTTTTCCCCTTTCCTTCCATGTCTCCGAATTAGCCAATTACATTGGCGATCCACATCTAACCTCAAGTAGGGATACCCTGAGTTGATACTATCTCCTGTCGTCTCTTTTATTCAACAAAAAGTATACCTTTTCAAAATCACCGTAATCAACTCACCCCCAAGGAATGATGCCGAAACAGTCAATCCATACAACTGAAAGTAGGCACTTGGTGGGGCATAAAGCTCTTGACAAGCACTGCCAATGTAATATTCTTTCTCTCCACATGCAGGCACATAACCCACAATGAACTTACCTACAAAATTACAAAAAAAAAAGGAATTATCTAGTAATTTGAAGAAAAGAGTCAATTGTAGATTCAGAGTAAATGAGCATAAAAGCTTGTTGTAGTAGAAATCAAAGAAATAGTGACAGAAGAACCAATCAATGAATCTGGTCTAATAATGTTAAAAGGAAAATCCAATATTTCCTCAAAATATTTGACATGCCTTATAACAGCTTTATGTAGTTATATATTTCAATGAACAAGTTTCAAAAAAAGGGAGTCTTGCACATAGTACAATATAAACTAGGAAGGTCATAATTGTGCCCAAACCAGTTTTTTGAAAAAATATATATTTTTTTATAACCGTGGATGTCCGGGCCAGCTTGCGCGCACCTCTACTAATCCTACGAGACTCTGAAGTTTACAACCGGATACTCACCTCAGTAACCCTAAGGGGACATTTTTTTGAAAATATATGGCCGTGTGCATGTGTGTTTTTTAGAGCCACGACATGTGGTCCCGCAATAACATAATGCAACGTGCTTTTTAATATTGTAAATTAAATAACTTTTTACACGAAATTATTTCATGTAAAATCAATGAACCAATGAAAATAAAATGAAATTATTTCACCTAAAACTAGTGACATAATGAAAACAGTAACCTTTAAAAGCAATGGTTTGCCTAGGAAATATAATATCGAATACATGAGATTTAAGCATAGTAATAAAAAATTCAGTCATGATATTTAGTCATATTCTTCATCATCATGAGGTCATTACTTTATAAAGACCGTTTGTGTTATGTTACCTAAGTTCGAAGCCCTTAAAAGGTCGGACCCCAAATCTTTTGTTCTTTTTCTTTTAGGGCATGATTCAAGAACGCTAGTAAAAAATTATTTGAACACGCGCCCTAAAAGTTTTAAACAGTACCTGACTTCTTAAAATCCAATATGTGCCTTCGAATTTCTTCAACTTTCCCCCACCCACAACTCAATGGTTCAATGTGGAGATAGATACCCACAATACGAGGATCATAAGCTGCTTTTATGAAATTCTCACAAATTTGAGGTAAAGATAATCCAGAGGAGAAACGGCTCTTCAACTGATCAGATATCTGAACATGAAAACAGTATGAATTTTTTTTCAAATTGATCACCTAATTATTAAGCCAATTTCTAAAACACGACAGAGGAATGTAGTAAATCAATAACTACTACTTGGTTGTCATAAGAGTAAATAGCACATTAGCTTCAACCAACTAGATTGCGCTAAGGGACCACCACCACCCCTATAGCCAAGTTACACCCAATCCCACCCCAAGACCATCAGATCTTTCCACTGACTCTAAATGAGAAAACAGCATTCGTGCTTAAAGAAGCACATTAATCAACCTCTTACTTTGACAAACAACGTGGTATATAACTGATCAACATCGTAATTTGGAGGAAAAGATTGTGAAGTGGGGTATTGAACTACAGAACTAACAAAAGTATTCTAATTTTTACTAGTTGTTTCATCAACGTAAATTTGTCTTGAGATAACTTTGACCAAAATCTCACACACTAGTCAAATTGACCTGAAAATCCTTAATCTTCTTGCACGATGCTTTTCAGAAAAAACGGTTTCAAGAGAAGTAATACTTTTCCTAACCACTTAATTCACATAAAACTCCTTAGGATCTTCCTATGGCCACAATCAAAAAATGTAGCATACATCGTCCTACCAGCACTGATTGCACCCACTAAAACAACCACAATCACAACTTCTCCTTTAAAAGAAATAATAACTCCGCCCCTTCAATGATTTCTGTTATGGAAACACCTAAATTTTCAGCCTTCGCATCAATTGCAGAATAAGATTTTCACTTGAGTCAGAGTGAACCAATTTTACTAAAATTATGAGAATCGAATAAACACTCAAACAAAATTTCAGAAGATTTGTTTAACAATCCTAGCAATGAAAATTTGGGAAAAACAAAAGTTGTTAACCTCTCCGCGTATTTTCATGGTAAGAACACTGCCCTTCTTCACTCGCTCCCATGGAAATGCAAAAAGCATCTTAAGCTTCACTGTAAAACTCTCCCACAGGTCATACTCGCTGAACACAAACTCCCCACTCGGATGCTTCTCATCATTATAGACCTCAACGCTTTCATCATCATTACTATCCCCCAATTGGGTTCCAACTTCAATTTTCTCATCTTTATCTACTACCGCCTCATTCTTATCCACATCGAATGCCCGGGTAGAAAATCTTCGAAATTTGAGGACATTTTTTAGCAGAAACTGATGCTTCGGGTGGGGAGAAAAGCGTGAAATGGGATGTCGAATCGAGAAAGGTCTAGAGATAATCGAACTCCAGGAGTCGAGTTGGATTGTGGCGGAGCGAGGGGCGCTGAAAAGCATAGACATCCTCTGCACAGAGAGGAAGCGTGCGCTGGAGAGAACAGAGAGGTGGCAGTTTGTGAATCAGTTGTTCATGGCTGACTGATAAGTGGCCATTGTTAGGAATTTTCTACAATCACGCTTGGCTGAAATTTTTTTGAACAATGCTATTCGCAATCACAATTCCGAAGTCAGTATTAAGTTATTGTCTCATCCATCAAATTATTTACTGTAGAATGTATCTAATGACTACGATAGTAAGCCTGCATATAACGTTACTCAAATTTTTTGACTTCCTAGACGATAGAATGCCACATGGCATACTGAAAGGTTTAAAAAACGGTCAATACTATCTTCAAATCATTTTTTGTCACAACTTAATCTGTCGTCAAAGATGTCAAAAATACCTGACAAAACAACATTATTCAATTTTCTAACTCATGGTAACTAAGGTAATGCTTGGTGGACATCTTGATATACATATTTGTTGATGGACCATTATGCAATTGACATTTAAACAAAAGTAATTTTCCCAGTCAATTAGATTTTGCCAACACTCCATCAGTCAACAAAGATGTTAAAAAATGATGTACAAATGTCAAAATCCTAGTAACTTACAAATTTGTTTATCATATCAAAATTTCATCAATCAAATAAAAAAATTTTTGTACTCCATATACATAATAATTTTTATATACATGATGTGATGAAATATAATTGAATCAGAATTTCTTCAACAAAAAAAAAAAAAAAACTTTCACACTCTTTTAGACAACTCATAATGCGTAAACCGTTATTTACAAATAGTATTATTCAAAAAAAATTATTACTTTCTTTTTTACACCTTCTCAATTTGTAAAAGATTATGTAAATCGTAATACACATAAAACATTTTTCATTCTCCAAATTGGTTTTCAACCACGCTTATAGTGTTATATGTATATCACAATTTAAAATTTATTTACCAACAACAATGTGACTCGTCGGCGTGGGAAAAATTTCGTGGCTCGGTTTAAGGCTTGAGCCGAACTCTATTTTGGGACGTCGGCTCGAGCCCGAGTGGCTCGGGTCGGCTCATGTCACAGGCCATTTTCGATCCTTGACGAGCCTAACTGAACTTAAAAAATAGTAATCTACAAAAGTTTTAAGAAATATTTAAAAATAAAATAAAAAATTATGTTGCAGGCAGCACAATGTGTTGCCTTTAACAAGGTACTCGTAGCTTTGCTACCTTTTGAAAAGGATACATTTGGAAGTTGTTATCGAAAGATTTATTAATAATTTTAACCCTACATTTTAAAGTTTATTTTTTTCATAAACACTGTATATGTCACATTATCAATTTGA
>CAIGRP010039344.1:0-19120 GCA_903798385.1 Fraxinus cuspidata
AAATACAAGAAAAACAATGTTGACGAAATTTTTTCGAATGAATGAAACAAATGAGTTTGCTCGTACACTTTTGTATCGAGATTTTTCAACACATTTTGTTTGGAATGTAAATAAAAATAAATTTGGACTCCCATAAAGAAACAAGTTGTTATATGATGAATTGTTAGAGTAAATCCATTTGAAGGAGAACGATATTTCCTCCATGTTCTTATGAATCATATTTGAGGTCCAACATCATTTCAAGATTTACAAACTTCAAACAGGTAACTGTTGTTGCGTATCGAGAATCAGCATTTCTACATGACTACTATTGTTGAGAACGAAAATACAAGAAAAATAATGTTGACGAAATTTTTTCGAATGAATGAAACAAATGAGTTTGCTCGTACACTTTTGTATCGAGATTTTCAACACATTTTGTTTGGAATGCAAATAAAAATAAATTTGGACTCCCATAAAGAAACGAGTTGTTATATGATGAATTGTTAGAGTAAATCCATCTGAAGGAGAACGATATTTCCTCCATGTTCTTATGAATCATATTTGAGGTCCAACATCATTTCAAGATTTACAAACTTCAAACAGGTAACTGTTGTTGCATATCGAGAATCAGCATTTCTACATGATTTATTATGTGGAGATAACCATTGTGAAGAATGTCTATCCGAAGCTATTGTTTATGAAATGCCTATTTCTTTAAGACGTCTCTTTACTACACTTCTTATGCTCTGAAACCCTAATGATCCAAAATTATTGTGGTATAAATTCAAATATTATATGATTGATGATTATGTATATGAAAATATACCTTCACACGTTGCTGAACTACGGGCTCTAGAGGATATTAATTGTATTTTAGAATCTTTGGGTAAAAACATATACGACTATGAAATGGTACCATTCAATGTAGATATAAATGAAAATGGTAGATTAAGGAGAAAGGTTGAAGATGAGACAACAAATTTGAATATTGAAGGAGGCTATGTTTATGCAGCAAGCTTAAATGACAAAAAACAATTTACATATGATACAATTATGGAAAAAATAATATTGGGATCAAGTGACACTTTCTTCATTGATGGTCTAGACGGCAAATGTGAAACTTTTATATATAAAGCATTGCTAACTGCTGTAAGGTCTGAAAATTCTATTGCTTTGGCAATTGCATCTTCTGAAGTATCTGCATCTCTTTTACTTGGAGGTTGAACTGCTCATTCAAAGTTTAAAATTCATTTAGAAACACTTGATGAAGTAAGCTGCTATGTTAGCAAGCAATCAGCTTTAGGAATTTTTGTTTAAAATGTATAAGTTAATTATCTAAGATGAAGCACCCATGGAAAATCGGTGTGCTGTTGAAGCTATGGATAAAATGCTAAAGGATATTAACAATTGTAACTTGCCTTTTGGTGGTAAAGTGATGGTTCTAGAGGGGATTTCCTACAAGTTCTACCAAGGGTACCAAGAGGAAAGAAAGAAGACATAATGAAAATTAGTTCAGTTTTCTTTAACATATGGCCTCTACTATTATATCTGCCATTAGTGGAAAATATAAGGGCGAAGTTTAATCATACTTTTTGTGATTACTTGTTAAGAATTGGAAACGGGACAGAGCAACAACATTCTTGTAAATGCATTCATATTCCACACAATATAATTGTACCATTCGAGGATGAAATGACATCTTTAAAAACATTGACACATCATGTCTTTCCAAATATAGAAACATATGCTTTCAATTTACATGCAATGGCAAATGGAGTTATTCTTACACCTAGAAATGAATGTATTGATCATATTAACAAGATTTTATTGGAACAGATTTCTCGTCAAATTTTTACGTACTATAGCTTTGATGAAGCAATCGATAAATCAAAACAGAGCTTGCAAGAAGGTTTTTTAAATAGTTTGACCTCAAATGGTATTTCACCACATGAATTGAAGTTTAAAGTAAACTGTCATGTCATGTTACTGCAGAATATTAATCCTTCTGAAGGTTTATGCAATAGAACACGACTTACTTGTCGAAAATTTGAGAAGAATGTAATTCTTGCTGAAATTACATCTGGAGAATGTTGTGGAAAATATTTTTTTTACCAAGAACCCCTTTTATACCATTTCAAAGCGTCAGTCTTCAATTCTATTCAAAAGAACTCAATTTTCAATTAGGCCATACTTCGCAATGACGATAAACAAAGCTCAAGGACAAACACTTGATTTTGTTAGTTTATATCTTCCAGAGCCAGTTTTTTCATCATGGTCAGCTTTATGTAGTGTTGTAGCTAAAACAAGTAGGTATCTTAAAATTCTACTTAACCCATCAACTGCTAAAACTTTACACATCACATGTACTAGAAACGTAGTGTACAAGGAGATTCTTTTGTTCATACATCTATAGAAGACATCATTGAAGCAATACATGTCTATTATACTTTTGATAATACTGGCACACTTAGTAATCAATACTATTCTGATGGTTAAAATCTATGCCCTCTTCTTCTTCTTCTTTTTTTTTTTTTTTTGTAGATTTTGTATGAAATTGTTGATATTGACATACTTATCCATTAAATATAGGAAAAGAAAAAGCCTAGACCATAAAATACAAACAATTTACACAANTTTTTTTTTGTAGATTTTGTATGAAATTGTTGATATTGACATACTTATCCATTAAATATAGGAAAAGAAAAAGCCTAGACCATAAAATACAAACAATTTACACAACATATGTACAAAAAAGTTGTTTACAAGGAAATTCTTTCTTCGATAAATAGAGACGTCCCCTCTTCGTCCTCTACTTCTTGATTACAGTTTACACAGGTGAGATTAGAACATTTTTTTAATTGAATTGATTTCTTTAATTTGGTTTATCTGTAGATATATGATTTCTCCTTCTTCACACTAAAATTTTTTTTTCCAGGAGATTGACTACACAAAAAATTTGCCAATGCAGAAAAATTTGCAGAAATTCTTAGGTTTCATAATTTCATTTGTCTGCATGGTATTCGAGAACTAGGTCATTTTACATAGATAGTAGAAGTCAATAATTCCGGTTGACTTTACTACTAATCAATGATAAACACGCAAAACAAGAATACGGTAGGACAAAATTCATTTCTTCCACATTATGTCCAACAGATTTCCACTACTGAATACTCCGACTCTTTGTTTTGACAGTTCATTTTGTGAGCAAAAAAGGTTAGCATTTTGACTTTCTAGCTCCAAATATATACATATGTTTTATGGGTTTATTTTGATTATTAGATTTATGTTTCAGTTATTAGAGAATGTGTTATATGACTTCTCGAATCTTGGATGGTTTTGTAGCAATTGAGGTTCCAGTTTGTACAAAGACGGGATATTGTGGTGCTCCCAACACTTTCTAGCTGGATGGATAGCTTACTTTATATGTATATTTATTTTCTATGACAAAAAATGTCAAAAATATATTCTCGTACGAGTATGCCATTTGTGAAAATTAATTGTTGTTTTTCCTCTTTTGATGTTCCAATACCTAGGTAGTCCACTTGCATATCAACCATTTATTCAAATAAGACCTAAGCTTCAATATGAGTGGTTGGTATGCAACGAAACTCTTTGAGTTCACTGTAGGATCAGTATTCCCTCTATTCTTTTTAAATTTTGTTCATCGTGTGAAAAAACATATTTTAGCAGTGAAGAGAAATTCTTTAAATTTTGAACCAAGTTGAGGGAATATTTTATACACGATTAGAGATTCTAAATGCTGAAGTCAAATATTTTTTATTGCAATTTCATGCCTTTCCTTTTAATCAACTCTTCAAGTGTTAATTGAACTTTGTTTTAATATTAATTCTTGATTATATTTCTTTTGAAGGTTTCTGTGGGACGCATTACTTCATTTTCACTTGTAAATGACTTAGCACAATATGAGCCTTAAGATGTTCCTCTATGGTCAATATTTAATTTGTTTAAATCATTGGTTAGTTAATATACTTCTCTTGAATGCAAGAAAAAATTCACTTTACTAATCGTTTCTTTCTTCCTTTGAAATGACTATAAAGCATGGAATGATGTTTGAATAGTTGAAAATTTTTTGGAATAGAAGATTCAATGTTTTACATGCCATATTGTCATTGCTATGATTGAAGGTCATAAATGTGTTGATAGGTCGTTCGATGTTATTCTAATGTATTTGCGAGTATAGGTTGAGGAGAGTTAAATATGCAGATAATTCAAAAAAATGACTAAGCGAGATAATTGAGGTCCAGATAAATCAAAATTATTGAATTGTGCTATGTCATCACAAAATTATGTATAGAACTCAAAATAATGTGAAATTATACTTTGTTCAATTTTATAACTCATTAATGATTGATGGAAGAATGTGTGGTTAAAAAGTAAAGAAAATTTTTGGGTTTATGTGTAATATTATTTTATTAATAAAATGTGTGGTTGAAATGAAGAAAGAGAAAAAAAATGAGAATGAGAATGAGAAAAAAATGGGTGTCAAACAAGTTGTAAATAGCAAATCATATCAATAAATCTTCCATTAAGCATTGAGTCAAACTGACTACATGAATAAGTTGAGCTACTCAAATATATCATCTCCTTCATCATTGATATCATATTTGCCTATTTATCACCTAGGATAGCAAGATTAAAATAGCATCTCCTATATTTCATGTCACCATTGTAGGTTGTGTCCATTGTTCACTGAGTGTTGTGTGGATACTTTCAAGTGGCAGGTCCGGTGTCATTTGCTTAATATGTTTACATACAAATAATTGCTTATTCTTTTTCCCTATTAATTTTTTTAATCTACTTCTTTTTCATCCCAAATAACTTAAAATGATGGTTTACATTGGTCAGATGAGAAGATTACATTTATGGGTGCAATACTGTCTCTGTTTGAAGGTTCAATGTATACACACCTGCTCTGAGTCCAAATTATGAAGATATTCCCATGGTTTTATTGTCACTACTTTTATGTTGGCTTCAATGTTGGGAACTCAATAGTGTCTCATCTATTAGCCTGCAACTCACCTAAAGTGGAGAACTACATGCACATTGTATTTGTTATTTCTTTTGCCTCTCTTATGTTTTCAATTGTGACCATTATATGTCCAGATTCCTATTTATTCGTTTTGTTTCTCCTTCTGTTGGAGGTAATATCTGATTTCTTATTATTTATTGCAGTTCTTGGTCCTTCCATCAAAGGTGAAGGGGGGTAGCATCTCATTTTCGGGTTGTTTCCATGTTTTTGGCTTCTATACTTTTGAGGCTTGTGAAGGAATTTTCAGGCCATCTATTATGAAGATGAGATCTCAACATGTACCTAAGGAGGCTAGAAGCACCATTGTAAACTTCTTCTACATCTTTCATGAAGTTACATTTCTGAGTTCAAAAAGTTGCTTTAAATATTTTTGATATCTTTTTTTGTTCTTACAAGTGTAAATACTTTAAAGCGACATAGAACACTACTTGTACAATGGCTGCTGCTAACATGTAAAACCTGTTTTATTATCATTGAAAAATAGTCTTCTTAAATCCATATTTCATTTTAACCATCAACTACACATTATTTACTTATCAATTCTACTTTTTTAAAGATAACTCACATAAGTTATTGATATAACCGTGTTACAAAATACCATTTAAACGTTCAACTACCAAAAGCGTTTAGGCCTTCAGAAAGAACATTTCACTGTTCATTTGCCAAATCATTCAATACCAATTCCTAACCTACCCAAGCTTTAGAAGACGCCGCCGCCGCCCACCTAATCGCCCGCCAGACACTCATCTTAAACTTCTCTCTGCACAACACCCGAAAGACTGCTCTCCACGCGCACGTAGATGTTTGCGCATAGATCAGTCCATGATGAGCATAAGGATCTGGTTCTCTGCGCAACATGGAGAGCAGGCTGGGCAGTGCAGAGATCAGTTTGCGTAGCGTACTTGTATTCAAATTTTCACCAACGCATTCTTCATTTCATCATATCTTACCACCATAATTCTTCTTAAGCTACAAACACATTTTTGTCTGTTCATAAATATAAAAAACATATTCCAACTTCTCTTGTATTTTTAAAATTACCAATTTATTTTACATTAACAAGCTTCATTTTTACCATTTTTAGCTATAAATTGAACATTTTCACCCTATTAAAACCTTCTATGGCATGGGTGGTTGCTTAAAATAGGTAAAATATTTAAATTTCGTTCTTCTACTCAATTAAACGGTAATCTCATAACATTTTGACACATTTTAAACAAAGTAAGTGCAATTTTAATTTTCACTAATTTATTATATTTGTTTTCTTCAATGTAGAAAGCAATAGAACAAATAACGATTATGTACAATGATCGAGATTACAAAGAAGGTACTTGCACTTCAAATTACCACATTTGTTTACAAATCAAATTAATTTTCAAAAATTATTCACTCCCATTCATGTAGCCCTTCTTCTCACTACTACAATAACAATTACATTCTTACATGTAGTGTATAAAACTTCAACTTTTACTTTTCAAACCAAATAGATAATTACAGAAAATTCTTTATACACGCAATTCTGTTGAATTAGCACTTACAAACACTAATATTTAAAATTTTATATTAAAATATATGATATAAATAAGCAACAAGAAAAGAAGTTCCATTCTCGCTAAAAACAAAACCACTTTCGCAGCATTTTATCCCAGACGTATAACTCTTGCTTTACAACTTTATACATATTTAATATTTAATAACAGATATTTTCTACCAAATGATAACTTTCCTTCTCACAATATTTTTGAACTGACACATGGCCACATTAGTACTTATAACTTTATAATCCTTCCATCACAGAACTTCATCTCATATATATAAGTTTTGCTTTATAACTTTATGCATATTTAATACTAGATATTTTCTACCAAATGATAACTTTCCTTCTCACAGAAGATATTTTTGATCTGACACATGGCCATTAATACTTTTAACTTTATATATAATCCTTCCATCACAATTCAACTCCGTAACTCATTTAATAATGATTTGATACTTAAAGTTTGCCACCGTAATTAGTTTGTAAATTGAGCTTATTGTTAAGTTTAATATTATTGTTCAGTTCAATTCCCTATATTTGATCTTCTTCCCATTTTAATCCACATAAGTTTAATGCACACAACCATATATCAGTTCAAATGTTACTTAACCAACTTATATAGTTTTATTAAGTTTGACAATGTTTCTTCATCATAACATCTTCATGTTAGTTATATAAACTCCCATTACATTAATTACTTATTTCTTTTATGAAAATTTTATTAACTATATGTACTTGTCTTCATATTTTCACCAACACATTCTTCACTTCGTCATATCTTACCACCATAATTCATCTTAAGCTACAAACACATTTTTGTGAGTTCATAAATATACAAAAGATATTCCAACTTCTCTTATATTTTTAAAATTACCAATTTATTTTACATTAACAAGCTTCGTTCTCATCTTTTTTTAGTTATAAATTGAACATTTTCACCCTGTTAAAACCTTCTATGGCATGAGTGGCTCCATATGCTAAAAACAGGTAAAATACATAAATAATTATAAATTTTGTTCTTCTACTTAATTATAATGTAACCTCATAATATTTTAAACAAAGTAATAACATTTTAACAAAATAAGTACAATTTCAATTTTCACTAATTTAATACTTTTGTTTTCTTCAATCTAGAAAAGTAGTACACCAAGTAACTATTATGTACAAAATCAGAAAATTTGATTGAGATTACAAATAAGGTATTTGCACTTTGAATTACCACATTCGTTCACAAATCATATTAATTTTCGAAAATTATTCACTCCCATTCATGTAGCCCTTTTTCTCAAATTACATACTCACATATAGTTGTATAAAACTTCAACTTCTACTTTTCAGACCAAATAGATAATAATTACAGAAAACTCTTTATACATGCAATTCTGTCGAAATAGCACTTACAGACATTAATATTTAAAAATTTTATATTAAAATATAGGATATAAATAAGCAATAAAAAAAGAAGTTGCATTCCTACTAAAAACAAAACCACCTTCACGGCACTTCATCCCATACATATAATTCTTGTTTTACAATCCTTCCATCAAAGTTCAACTGACATGGCCCATTAGTACTTTTAACTTTATCCCGTGTACACTCAAATTGTCTGTCCTAAGTATTCTATAAATACCTTAACTTTATATTTCAAGTTGTAACATGCAAATAGAAGACACGTATTACATTTCTCATTTCCAATTACCAACACTTCTGAAATTCTATCTCTTGTTCATTACTGGTGATTCTTACATTTTCCAGCTGAAATTCCTCTTTCTCTTTCACATTATTATCAATATCCTTACATTCCTTCTATAATGTTAAATTTCGAAAATTAGACTCATACCTACAACTGTCTTCATTTTTACTTGTCGTACTTTTTAATCACATATATCAAACATGGTTGCACTTCATAAATTTATCCCACATATTGCAACTTCAAAGACTAATTGGTCTGTAGTAGTCATCGCTGGAAAACAATAACCAAAGATTGCTCGTAATTCCACTAGCAGATACCAAAATGTTGTCCTCATGGATTTAGAAGTACATAAGTAGTAGTAACATGTAAAATAATTTTCAACTTTTACTATATCTGCTTATTTTGTAAACACTTTCAACTTCTACTAATGTTAAACAGGGTAACCAAATTACAGAAACATTATATGATACAAACATTGCTACACTTAATGATCAACTGAGAAAAACATATGTTGTCTCGAATGCAACAGTTAAAGATAATTTTAAAAGCTTAGATGATGCAAAAATCTGGACCATCATAGGAAGAACAAAGATTGAAGAATTTTATGAGAACAACTTGAACTTCCTCTTCTCAGAATACCGACTTACTCCATTTGATGAACTAGAGCAACACATGGATAAGAATATCAACATCAGTAAGATCTCTAAACATCAACTTTACAACCAATAATTTCATACAATCTTCACAGTGTTTTATAATTTTGTAATTTACTACATACAAAATACATACAAAATAACTTATCTTTCTTGTAGTTGTTATAGGTGTAGCTGTAGACATTAGACAAATAAGAATTATCCAAACCCGTTTTGGTACAGCAGCCGCTCTTCAGAATGTTATATTGATAGACAAACAATTCAAAATAGTGATGTTGACCTTACGTGGCTTTGTTGAATGAGAATGCATTACAACCCATGAAAACCTTGCAAGCAAACATGTCATATGGGCTACTAATCTTAAGGTTTCTTCGTACAATGGTATGTTCAATTCCCACTTGTTCATTTATAGCACTCTTACAAAGTTACACAGTCACATTCATTATTCTTTCTTCACTTATGCAGGCATTACCCTTTCAACCAAAGTCAACAGTACCTTCTTCATCAATTCTGACCTATTGGTTGTTACAGATTACAGAGACTGGTACTCAAAATAAATAATCTTCCTGGCCTTTTCAACATGCATAGAAAAAAAAAAGAATACAACGACTTTTATAACTAATTTAATATTTATTTCCTATAGGGTGATAGCTAACAAAGAAAGACTTGACAAGCTTACAGAAAATAAGCCATTTGTTGCTATTAGCCCATCGAAACTATCACCTCTAACTGAAGACAAATTCACACCAATTACCGACTCACTGGGAGTCTATCTTGGGGTAATTTCTAAATTATTTCTTTCAATATATAAGTAACATAAATGCATTCTTTCTATATTATATAATAAACATTATCAAAAGTTACATATACTATTTCTTTAACCTTTCTTTTCTTTACAGAAGAAATTTTATTGGTAAAAGCACATTGGAAAATCATTTCGAAAAATAAAATATTTTTGGTATATGTCCTGCAAAAATTGCAAGAAAACATCGAACGTAGAGTTTGAACAAGTCTACAAATGTCGATTCTACAAGTCTATCTGAACATGCAAAAGCTATCCTAAGGTAACTTACACCATTAAACATGTACTTTATTCAAAATTATACAATACGTGATTTGGAAATAAATCATCCACAAAGCAAATGCTTTTGTGCACCTCGAGACAAATCTGGATCGTTAGATGTAAGCATTATATGAAACGCAACTAAAACATTATTGCAAACTACTATCGATGACATAATGAACAATTTCCAAAAGGAAAAACCCAAGTTCTAAAACCCATCAACATTAATTCCTTCAACACACCATCATTTATTATTCAATCACATGTTCTATCACATAAACCAGATGTAGAAATCAACAATGTGATTAAAATGGAAAGTGAAACATAATTCCTATTTTATCTGAAGGTGATACAAAAATGCCAAAACCCTTCCGAATATCAATTTGAAATCATCTTTGCATTCAACTCTTTAGCCGCAATCATTGACAATGAGCATTTAACTACAATGACTGAAACGAATCCTTTGAGTAGCATAATTGATATGAGCAATCTAACTGAAATTGAGGAATATTCAGACAAGAAAGACACTAGAGGCAAAGATAAAATGTACAACCCTGCCACTGAAGTCTCCACGAAGACCAAAGAAATAACTACAACAATTGCAAAAAGGTCTCTAAACATCAGATGAAATTATTGGAATAGAGTCAAAGTGGAAAAAGAAAGCTCACAAAGGCTATGAAATCGACGACCAGATGAACGTTTCCACCCTAAAAAAATGAATGAAAATCATCTATATTGCTTTTGTAGCAGATGGTAGTGAAGTAAGACAAGCAACCACACCTGTCTACAATCATTTTCAGCTAGAAATCTACCAACTAACAATGACTTCCTATTTTTGAGATTAAGAGGTGAAGAAGTTGCTATGGGGTTATTGTTTCCTTCTTTATCATTTAGAATGCGAACATTGTGATCTGCCATTGTAATCCTTGTACATTTATTGGCAGTATATATCAACATCTGTACTTTTGTAAAAGAACACTTCTGCAATCTATCTATTACAATTTGCATTTTATTTAGCTTTGAAGTCTACACACTTTTTAATAAATAAATAAAACATAATATAGTTATATTTATATTATTATTTATTGTAATGTACTAAAAAATATTGTATTTACAATTTTATTTCATTACTTTTAGTCAATAACGTAGCATTCCAACCATACGAACTACAAAATTCAAAACACAAAACAATTAGAAAGCCTTCTCGACATTACAAAACTTTTTTTTCTTTTTAACTTATCAATTGAATTTTATCCTGGTAATAATGTAATGAACTTGAATATAGGTGTCATCATCACTTTTGATACCCTATGCGAAGCACATTTTTTTTATATTTAAAATTGAAAGAAAAAAAGTTTTGTGTTTTATAATCAATGTAAAATCATTTTGGATATCACTTCACGATTTTTAACAAATTTTAAATTAAATGGATATTTAAAACTTAAAATACTGCTATTATATTAATTAAAAGAAACTATAATAATGCTTGAAATTAAATTTATTTTTAAATTTTTAGTTATGATAATATTACTCATATTGACACAACTGTATTTTAAAATACAATTTAAACTTTCAACTACCAATTTGTTTACCTCCTTCAAAAAGAGAATTTCACCATTCATTTGCCAAATCACTAAATACTATTTCCTAACCTACCAAAGCCTTAGAAGACGCTGCCACCGCCACCCACCTAATCGACGTCAAAAAAGGTAAATCACTGAATCATCTCCTGAAGAGGCTCACGCATGTGATATCATACCCTCATATGTGCACTATAGCTATTTATGTGGGGGAAGAAAAGGTAGATCTCAGAATTTTTTTCCAACTTTGTCCAATTGTGGTACAATTAGTTCAGTGAGATGATAATGGAAAGAGTAAGAGGTTTGGATTTGTTTGTTTCTCCATGCCTGAGGAGACGATTAAAGCCGTGAACACTTTTCATGGTAAGTATGTTTACCGAGTCTAGGAAGAACGAAAAATAGTTCTAGCAAGGCATCTAAAGATGGGCATGTGACTATGTATATACATTTTGATTCCAAATATTCACGCATACATGCATAATTGTTGTGGCACCAGGAACCAATAAATGCTGATCTCATTACTAACCGTTATAATGGTGGTGGTGACATTTCAGACCTGGTTCTCTTATGTAGCTATTGTGACTGTGCATCACACCTCTATGTGCAATTTTTCTTGCATAAATGCAATTATTGAGACCATAAAAGTGTTGCTATTTTACCATTTTTGCATACATTGAAATATTTGGAGGAGTGTGAGTAGTTTTTGTTCATTATCTGAGCTGGATGGAGACTTCAAATTCGAATTATAAATAAATTTTATTATTAATACGGATTGTACTTTTTAAATAATTTATGCAGATGTCTTTGGAATATATACTGTTTTGAAAGCAATGATTTTCTGTTACCATCACTCAATTTTCAAATTATCAATACCTTAGAGTTTTTGTACAACTTATAAATGTAGATCAACAAGCTTATTTAATGCGTAGCAATTTTCATGAATTTATTTATGGAGCTATTTATAGAGTATAAGAAGAACAATTCAGTAGCAAATTGGTACATGAATTTATAATGAGTTTTGTCAACTGTGGTAAAAACAATGAAGTCTGGGTGCGGTAATCATTTGACCCGCTTTGACATGCAAGAATTCTATCTCATCACTGGATTACATTGCCATGAAGTATCATCAATCCTTACTTTAATAATGATCGACTTAGAAATCAGTACTTTAATGGATAAAAAGAATCACTATGAGAATGCTTTTTGAAGCATTCCACATGTGAAAATCACGATGATAAATTTGAATTGGAACTAGTTATGTTCGTAGAGTGTGTTTTGAAACCAATTGGAAGATTCATTTATTATAAAACTCTTGGCATGGTTGAGCACCTTGGCGACTTTCTTGTTTTTCCATGGGGTCGTAAGGCATATTTTGTTTTATTAAACTCTCTGCAAGAATCAAAACTTGAACGAGTACAAACGATGCAACAAAATGAGCAAAAGGATTGTAAGCATTCATTACATGGATATCCATTTGCATTCCAAGTATTTTTCTTCTATTTTTTTATTCTTCACCTATCTATAGTTTATTCGTATAAGAAATAAATTGTATATATCTAATATTTATTTTCAATTATGTTGCAGTATTGGATATACAAAGCATTTTTAGAAATTGGACAAAACATTGGGCGCCGTAGATATAAAACATTACAAAATCCACGAATGCACAAATGGAAGCCAAATAAAATATTGATCAAAAAAATCATTAAGCAATTTTCGGCTACCCAAGATGTATGAAATTTTTTTATATATATAAATCCACAATTACATGTAAATTTAATTATTTAATTCTGTTTGTTTATTACATTATTTATTTAATTATATTTCTTTATTTAAAAAAAAAGAAATTCAGAATAAATCATTCCAATATTTCATTACATTACGATTACAGATCCAAGTACTTGCAGTGTTACAGCCTACTGAAGAAGAATTACAAACACTATGGTACATAACTCTTTTATTGCCACTGGATAATCAACATAGTATATTAAATGACATTGTTAACAGAGAATTCAATAATGTACCACAGTAAATCCCATATAACACTGATAGCATGCATGTACAACAAACGATTATTTCTGGTACTTCAAGGATATATAGTTCAGTTGGAGTTGAGCCCAATTCTACTTCCGTAAGCTCCAACTATGTAACTAAAGAACAAATATAAGAGATGTTGAACATATATAAGAAACATATAGCGTCAGATGTTTCTGGTTTGATCGACAACTTGAAAGCACACATTGTTGAGGAATCAAGAAAGTATGAAGCTCACTACTAAACAATTCTTCAGAATAAAAAAGAATTGTTTGAACAACATAAAAAAATGGCAACAAGATCACTATCAGCACATGCAATCTAACATGCAATCTTATGTGGATAGTTCAGGTTTGTATGACATTTTGTTTAACACAGGCATTGCTGAGGTATCACAAAAACAAAAAAGCCCACTACCAGAGAATTCTTGAGAACTAGAAATAATTTTTCCAACAGCAGCAAAAATGGCAAGAAGATCACTATCAAGGCATGCAATCTTATGTGATACCAGTTTAATTTCAATGAAATCTTATATTGATGAACAAAATAAAAATGTGCTGACCAAATTATCTGACTGGGAGTTAAACATGGAAGCCGTTATAGCTTCTCTACAACAAGATGTTCATGTCCATAGGAGTCCAATTCGTGGTACCGAACTAGAGCACCCCTTAACATCTCAACAAATTAAACGTATTGAAAAGTTGACAAAAGAAAAGAAAATCAAGGGGGAAAATATACAATCTTCATCGTCATCCGTAGGTTATCCTTTAGAAGACTATCTTATAGATAGGCACACAACAATTAGATATTGGTAACTGCGAAATCCATCAGAGTAACAAATCTAATTCTACTCTATTAGCTTGAATATTATAATTTTCATTTAATTATTTAACACTAATTTAAATTATGTTACACAGTGCATATTGGGAAGATGGAGCTTGCAATCTCCATGGAAGAGACATGTTAAAAACTATAATGGACACAACTAAAGATATGAATGTTGTGGTTAGTAAAGTTTAGTAATCATAATCAATTTCATTCCATACTTAATATATCTAATTTACATCTATTTATTCTATCAGAATATTGACCTGGAGTTAAGGTTATTGAGGCTGCTGATTCGTGATGGTTGCATCATTGTTTCTAAAGAGCATGCAATTCTCGACTTCAGATTTGAAAATGAATGTACTCGCCAAATAATGTGGGAAATAAACAAACAACGAGGAAATGCCAGTAGATCTCTGGATCTAACTATCTTAGAAGAGTACATAAATGACAAATTGTCAATAGTTGGTCGTCTATGGATATGGTGCAATTATCTATTAATTTCATGTTCATATCGAGGCAAAAGTTGGTATCTTTTGTTGTTGATTTCCGTGAATGAAAATTCTAGATATATGATTTTAGCCACATTGTTCACACACCAGAAGAAGTCAGGACACTTGCAATGCAATATAAAGTTTAGTCTAAACATTATTGATGTCTTCAACATTTTCCTTCACAGATCGGATTTAAGGAAACATGGAAATAAATAGATGGAGTTGGACATCATACTTTACCTATATTGTGCAAACAATGGGTGATCATTTAAACAATTTACAATTTATTATAATATTTAATTTTCTGTTTAATTTGATATTACATTTATGGTACTAATTTAGTCTAATATAAAACTAATTTTTCTATAGACCAAACTGTGCAATTTTTGTACTCAAATACATAAAAAGCCTAATTTTAAGATATCCAATATAATCAGTTTCATCAGAATGACTATATACAAACGGAAGATTGCAGTAGATATTGTTATAATGAATATTTTCTACATCTCTGTTCGTCTTGATACTAATGGATAATCAGGATTGTGTCGGTTGGTATCACATGTTCGGACAAGAACATTTGGATTTCAACATTATCGGGATCTACAAACACAAAAACAATACATGAGGGTATTTCTACAAAATTTTTCTTATAGTACTACTTCAAATAAATTAGTTTATGTGTTCTACAATCAGGTTGTAATTTGGATGCATAATGAAATTATCTTTTCTTTTCATGATGTTAGTCGTGCTATTGATTTCGTGCAGTGTACGTTTATTACATTAATTGACATGTACAACTTTGAATTAATTCAACTTTATTTTCCTTTTGTTCTTGCATGTGAAGTTGTTGTAATGCTAAAGTTATAAAGGGAAAGAGAAAATCTTCTGAAATGTTTTAGACGTCCCAGTGTATAACTCAAATTTATCTTGACAGTGTTGGATGGCATTGGGAAGGGCCTCGATCCTCGATTGATATTACTGAAATTGCTAAAGCGAAATCTGACATTATGGTTAAGGTAATTTGTTATATCTTTCTGTTTTTGTCATTTTCCTCAAGAAATAATGTCAGTTTTTTGTCATACGAAGCTTGTCCCCATATTATTCTTCATGCAGATTGTTGAGGAAAGTTCTCGCTCATTTGTTGATGCTAGTGTTACTGGGTTTTATTGAAGATAATGTTACCCTGTGGGACATGCTGGACACTCTCTAGCATTGATTTGGTGCTGCTCTTAATATCCGATGTAGCTCATGTATCAAACTGCTTTCTTTATATAGCCGTGAGGGCTTTGGTTTTATCTTCTCGTGGCTCTCTCTGTATTAAAAATGATGCTTTAATTTTGTTATTTGGTCTAAAAAATTATTTCTTGCAGGAACTAGAAGATGAGATAGTATGTTTGTTGTTATCTGTCATTTTATGAGCTTCCGAGTTCTTTCCATTTCAATACTGATTAAAATGTTTTCATATATTTGTTCATCTTAGTTTTATGTCCAACCAATATTTGTTCATTTTAATTTCTTCCAATAACTTAATTATTCTTATTCAATATATAAATGACTTTTTTATATTCTGAAAATCTTTGCATATTTAGAAGAAAAATTTCTTCCACTGCAGTCATAGTGAACAGTAACACGAGAATCCAATGCATTTAATAAACTAACATTAATAATGAACGGGCAAAGACTAGTTGTCTTAAAATATTATTCAGCATATTCTCTCTCCTCAATCGATCTGATCTGTCCTTTTCCTTGTCCCTTAATTTCTCCCTTCATCATCATCGTTTGTGCCGAAGGAAAAATCAATCTCCACTAGTTGTAAACCCAGAAAAAGATAGAAGAAGGAAAAAGTTCTTTTTACCTGTTCTTTCCACCTTTTTATTTCCTTGTGTATAGTAATTATGGATCTCTGGTCTGTACAAGTGAAGATCAATAATTTTCTGCTTAGGAATTCGATTCTTAAGAGACCCATTTCACGGAACTCGAGAAATTCAGCTATGGCTTTTGAGATCAGGAAATCATTTTCATATTCTTGTAAATATCGATCAGTTGTGGTGAATGCTATGGGGAAAAAGAATAATGGGAATTCCAATTCTTCCTCTTCTGGTAAAGTTTCCTTCTTTTTATCTTTCGATTTGGTTGAGTTGACTTCTCTTTTTTCATCTTAAATATTACCCACTTGCAATTAGCATATTTTTTCTAAGAATGCCGCTTCTTTCCAAAATACACACACATACACACACGTGACTGATCTCTTGAGCAACATTTAAGCACCGGATGACGTGGCACGCTACAATAATTGGAGATAATGATTTGTTACAAAACTTATTGCACCACATATTGTACTGTATCACGTTTAGGAGATCAATACCGCGCGCGTGTGTGTGTGAAAGACAGAGAGAATTGTAAGAGTTGATAGAGCACCACTTATGGTATCTACTTTATTTTTTTTCAATCAAAAAACCACTTGTATATTTTAAAGTTTAGTTTGTTGTATAATATTTGGGTTATTTATGATTTTTAGCTCATCCTAATGTTGAATTCATAATGCTCTTGAAAAATGGTCTCCTTATGTGAAGGTTTTGCAGTTGGAAGTGTTGAGTTTATTGTTATATTGGGAAACGATTTTTGTTGGTTAAATGTAAAACAGAGGTAACTCGATATATTGACATAGCGAGTGAACGGAATGTTAAAATATTTACAGAATCTTGTATATTGCTCTACATGTAATTTACTAGTCCAGAATGTGCTGAATATATAGAGTTTGAAGTGATAGGTTGTATCTTATTTAACAGGCACATCCTTTTACTATTCTGTGATGCAGCTGAAATGGAAGAACGTGTAGAAGTAGTGTTATATAAGCCAAGAACTAAATGAACTTTTTACGGCATTGGAAATTACTATTTTAAGGAACTTGAGTAGGCACTTAAAAGAAGGACCAATGGACCATTTTGTCTCTATCTGGCCTCTAGTGACCATATGTAGGCTCATCATTTGGGTTTCTTTGGATCGTCTCTTATCGAACTAAAATTGCATCTAATATCAGATGTATAGTGACAAGACTCGTATATCTAATTTGCAGTTTCAGTTCAAGATTTTTCTTCTTCTTCTCTTCTTATCTAGTTACATAGCAAGTGATGTAGAAGGGGGAAGAAGAAAAGAAGCAGAGGAAGAAGAAGCAAGAAGAAGCAGAAGAAGAGGGGACGGGGAGGAGAAAACGGGCCGCAAGCTACTATTCAATTCAT
Organism: Fraxinus cuspidata; assembly: GCA_903798385.1. NCBI lineage: Eukaryota > Viridiplantae > Streptophyta > Magnoliopsida > Lamiales > Oleaceae > Fraxinus > Fraxinus cuspidata. Next base: position 18,151 of record CAIGRP010039344.1, read on the forward strand.
CATATTCATCAACCGTCTAAATTGTAATGTCAAAATTGTTTAAATAGTGAAAACCTAGTAAAATGGCGAGTTTGGGCCAACCCACTACTACAAACCCAATAACAACAAAAATAGTAAACATAAATGATAAAGCCCAATAACAATAAAAAAATTAAGTCTCAATGATGTCTGCATCAGTAACTCTAGTTAGAACTCTCCAAATTGTTCCTAATTCTAATCATCTATTTTTTCATTGTTTTGGGTAGTCTAGTACCTATTTGAAACTTGAACTTGCTACAATTTACACTTTATGGGAATTATTGTTTACATTTTTCAGTGGCATTCTGATTATCTTCAGGACAATTTGTTGAATAATTAAAATTATGTTTTGGTGAAATCTGCATTTATTCAACTTTGTCATCTTTGTAATTTCTCTGCCCCCTTCTTGGTTTTAGAAATGATGTGTAATATAATAATGTGTATGCTTTAGATGGCTTGTTTCTTTTGAAGTGATTTTTAACGGGTTGATTTCATCCACGGTCACTCCACTTTCAGAAAAAAATTTGATTAGATCACTAACTTTATTTGTCTCAATTAGATCATTGAACTTTAATTTGATTGCAAACTACACCACTCTCTTAACTTCCATCACCAACTGTGACTAAAAGTAAGGGTGCGTTTGATTACCAATATTTTTTATGGAAAATGTGGTTTTTTCATTAAAAATATTTTCCTACTTTCTGTCATGTGACCATATTTTCCTTAAAAACAAAGAAAATATTTTCTTTAGAGAGATGTAGTTTTCATTTTACACGTAGTTCACTCTCTCTTTCTCATCTATCCACTCTCTCTCATTTACCCATCAATAAAAATTGGACAAGTATAATATTTTTTACGTTGAAAACTAAAGGAATCAAGTACATTTGATTTATAATTTCCTTACAAATAATTTCTAGGCAATTGAATTGTCTAGAATTTATTTTCTTTTCAT